>JAXGGA010016482.1:0-26569 GCA_038373865.1 Uloborus plumipes | reverse complement strand
ACTAAAATTTTTTTTTTATCGTCGGCCAGAGTCGGTGCAGTAGCCTCGAAAACACGGTCAAGTAGCATCGACCGCACCCTCTGCCCACCCGAGGGCATAGCTATATGAAAATGCACAAGGTGAATACTCGCTTATAGCTGATTGAAATGTAAAGTACTTAATTGGAGATTGGAACAGAGTTTACGGGTGTGTCAATCTGGTTTTGATCATTGGCACTCCGTAAGTGATTGCGTCGTAGATGTAATGATTTTTTAAAAGATAAAGTACCCTTTTTTGCTTAAAGAGCAGGTTATGAATTAAGAGAGATAGTTTTTAACTTTATTCAAATCAAGGTGACGCTACTTTTTATCTGTTTCAAGAATTTTGACTTGAAAAGTTACATCGTTTTCGGAGATGTCTAACTTGGTGAGGCACTGGGTTATGTTTAAAATTTTTTCGGATGCTTTCCGTCAAATATTGTTTTTCTATTGCTTGTTTCTAAAAGAAAAATAAACTTATTTTTTGTTCGGAAAGTTCCTTTTTGGCTATTGAGATTGTTTCTTTATTTTACTTTGCCGTAATACAGCGTTATTTCAATTACTAGCTTATTACCCGGCATTGAACGGATGCTTATTAATACAACATAGCTAATTATAATTGTTTTTAACTTCGTGTTTTTTTTTTTTTTTTGAAATAGGTGAGCCTTTAATTGATAATTCATTGTTAATCGTAATCTTTGTTGGAAAATACTCATATTTAAATGCATTAAATTTTATCAGTTTGTATGCTTAAAGGCTTATCTCTATCACTCTATCTATTCACAATTGAAAGAAAATGGCCATTTTGAGACAAAAAATTTGGATTTTTAGCTTTTTGGATTAATAAAAATTTCAAAACTCCGCTTATGTGAATTCTAGTGTAGCAAGGAAACACTGTGCCAAGTTTGACGAAAATCCAACGAAAAATGTGGATTTGAATAAGGAACAAACATACAAACTAACACATGTATATTAGGGTGAGGCAAAAAAAAATTTTTTTTAGATCAACTTCTAATAGTTGTCAAAAGTTGTCTTTGGTGATAGTTAGCTTTTGTGCAAATTTTGAGAAAAATTGGTTAATATCTTCAGGGGGCGCTGCTATCACAAAGTTTTACCCTAGCTTTTATAATGATTTTATGGTTAAAATATGAAAAACAATGCCGTTAGCTAATCTCATTTCATTTTTGTACTCATAAGATATGTTCATGCATTCAAAGCATATGAAATAGCTCACAAAAATTATTTTATATGATATAATCATGTTTCAAGCATCTTAAAAGGAAACATACAGTGAAAAATAGTGATTTTTAGGATAATACTAGCAGAACCCGGCAGACGTTGTTTTGCCTAGATGTATATTTCGTCTCCACATGGTGTTTTGGATGTAAAAATCTATAAAGCGTTGATGAAAATAGGCATGAAAGATTTTAAAAATTCTAAATCAAGCAAAGTTGAAATTACGCACTGAACAATCTACAAATAAGCCACCAATTATTTTTATAAAATTAAAAAATACTGAACAATGAAAAACTTTACACATAATTTGATTTTAGATAGGAATTTTATTTACACATCGAGACAAAGAAGCTCTCCACAAATAATGAAAAGAGATCTTCGTTTTGAAAATAAAAGGTAGAGACACTTAAAATGTATAATATGACTGGACCATGAATAGCTCTTTTAAATTAATTAAAAAGGAGAGAGAGAGCAGTGAATAGTAATGAAATGAAATTGACATATTTACAATAGAATGTGACTGGACCACAAATAGCTACTTTAAAGTTATAAAAAAAGGACGGTGAACAAAAATAAAGAGAAATGTACACATTTACAATTACGTTGCAAAAATGCACTGGACAATCCAAAAGGTAGATCATCAATCGCTCTTCTAAATTAAAAAAAAAAAAAAAGCACGGTGAACAATAACAATGAGAAATTTACACATTTACAATTGCGTTCTAAAAATGCATTGGACATTCCAAAAAAGTAGACCATCAACTGCTCCTTCAAAAAAAGAAAAAAAAAAAAAAAAAACACGGTGAACAGTAATAAAGAGAAATTACAAAAGTAGACCATCAATTGTTCCTTTAAATTCAAAAAAAAAAAAAAAAAAAAGAAAAATAAAAATAAATAAATAAATAAAATAAAAGCACGCTGAACAACAATAAAGAAAAATTTACGTACGTATAATTACCTTGTAAAAATGCACTGATCAATCCAAAAAAGTAGACCATCAATTGCTCCTTTTATTAAAAAAAAAGAAAAGAAGAAAAAAAAAAACGAAAAAAAAAAGCACGGTGAACAATAAAGAAAAATGTACATATGTACAATTACGTTGTAAAAATGAACTGATCAATCCAAAAAAGTAGACCATCAATTGCTCCTTTTATTAAAAAAAAAGAAAAAACGAAAAAAAAAACGAAAAAAAAGCACGGTGAACAATAAAGAAAAATGTACATATGTACAATTACGTTGTAAAAATGAACTGATCAATCCAAAAAAGTAGACCATCAATTGCTCCTTTAAGTTCAGAAAAAAAAAAGCATGGTGAACAAAAAAAAAAAAAAAAAAAAAAATACAGATGTACAGTTACGTTGTAAAAATGCACTGATCAATTCAAAAAAGTAGACCGTCAACTGCTCCCTTACATTAAAAAAATAAAATAATAAAAAAAAAAAAACGGTGAACAATAATAAAGAAAAATTTACATATGTATAATTACGTTGTAAAAATGCACTGATCAGCCAGAAAAAGTACACCATAAATTGCTCCCTTAAATTAAAAAAAAAAAAAAAAAGCACGGTGAACAGTAATAAAGAAAATCTTACATATATACAATTACGTTGTAAAAATGCACTGATACATCTAAAAACGTAGACCATCAATTGCTTAGTTCAGAAAAAAAGTGAACAAAAAAAATTACAGATGTACAGTTACGTTGTAAAAATGCACTGATCAATTCAAAAAGTAGACCTTCAACTGCTCCCTTAAATTTAAAAAAAAAAAAAAAAAACGGTGAACAATAATAAAGAAAATTTTACATATGTACAATTACGTTGTAAAAATGCACTGATCAGTCCGAAAAAGTACACCATAAATTGCTTCCTTAAATTCAAAAAAAAAAAAAAAAAAAGCACGGTGAACAATAATAAAGAAAATTTTACATATATACAATTACGTTGTAAAAATGCATTGATACATCTAAAAAAGTAGACTATCAATTTGCTCCCTTCAATTCAAAAATAAATTTGAATATTATATTTGGCGCTAAATGTACATCATTCCGTAAGGCGTTAAAATAATTTCCAACATTGCGGTATATCATAGCAAATAGTATGGACATGAAAACTAACTATTGATTGGATGTTTAGCGAGAAAATATAGTAACATACTTTGATTGAAAACAGCAATAGGTATAAACAACAAAATAGTGTTCGTCTGGAAAATAATGCATGCCATCTAACCTCTACAACTCTAAAGAAGTTCCGAAATATGAAACTGAATCTCATTTGTTTAAAAAAAAAGATTAATCTGTTAATCAAATACCTTTTTTATCCTTTATACTTGAGATAGTTATTGGGAAAACTTCCATTATTGAGGGCCCTTGGCGCGATTTAAAAGTTCGCCAAATTTTCGGTAGCAAGCAATTCCAACTATCTGCCAGAGAGTTGAGTTGATACACTAAATACTCGATTGGATTGATGAAAGCCTTCGAAAATGGAGTTTTAAATTGAAATTACAAAGACAGAATCAGGTCTAAAATTGAAATAAAAAAATAACTACCCATCGGATTTTGTTGAAACTGGTCTCTAAACCTTCCAAGTACCAAAAAGAACAAACAGTGAAAATTTCTGCCAAATCTCCCTGGTAGTTTCTGAGATCTTAGGGAACACACACACACACCAACATTCATTTTTATATATATAGATTAAGTAAAAACTGATTTTTTTTTACAAAATGTGACATAAAAGTTATGAAACTGCAAACATATGACGACATTAAACAGCATTACTTAAAAATAAATGAAATATGTTTTTAAAAATATGTGCAAATGTACAAAACGTACATGATACGGAAATTTTATGTGTCACAGTTTGAGCTTTCGCAAAAAATCTTTTTTATTTTCAAAGAAAGACAGTTCCTTTCGAGCCTTTAAACGTGCACGAGCGAAACCATCCCTCGTTTCTATTCCACTTATGGTCAGTAATGCAATCGTCACCAACTTCACGACGTGTTCCACATATTGAATATGACAAATAAATTTTCATAAATATATAAAAAAAAAAAAAAATGGGGAACATCTCCGGTTTTCACCGTGTAGATTGTCTTCAGATGGCATCATTGTTATGGGATGTTCTGTTATAAGCACGTTTTCACACTGCCAATTTATCAAGTCTGCATAGTCGGAAGAAAAGTTAATCTCAAAAATGATAAAAGTGTAGATGGCATTACTATACACAGAATTTGTGTTTCTTACTCTTAAAATTTGACGAGCAACTAACTGCCGTACACGCCTTCGATCATCATTTAACATTACCAGCAAAATATTTTCCGTACATACTTAAAAAAAAGCTATTCTCTGAATAACTGGCTCAATGACATGTAACAGGTTGTCTGGTAAATAATGCGACTGGTAGAATAACTTGCCACAAGTTTGGTGCAACACCCTTGCATGATGGGTTGCACTTAATGAGAAACCAGCAAGGTGCACATTTAACAATGACTGAAACTAGCATTTTTAAGTTTGCGGTCTGATATTCTGTGCCGATATTCAAGCGCAAATTTGATTGACTGTCATGAGACATCTAGAACGACTCCAGGAACTAGGTTCTGTTTCAGAAAGATGTATGCAGCGGTTGATACTAATAACAGCTTCAAATATTTCCAGTAAATATTTCTGGTCTGTTCTTAGGTCAGCTTGGTCGATAGTTGGCATGTTCTACATATTGCTCTCAACTGCCTCATATTTCACTATAGTTAGAGATTCGCAGCCTGTCAACATTTTGCCAATAGAACCGCTGAACCCACGGGGACCAGTTGTTCATCCATCTGAGTATTCTCCTATGTGGAGAATAGCAATTCACTGCCATAAAGCTGACATATTAACCACTGCTATGGCATATTAAAAATGTTTCAAGACGTTATATTTAGCCACATTTGCTTGTTACAGAACCTCCCATAACAATGATGCTATCTGAAGACGAGCTACATGACTTGAAAACCGGAGATGTTCCTCATTTTCTTCGAAACATGTGAACATTTACTTGTCATACTCAATCCGTGGAATCTAGCGTAAAGTTGGTGAGGATGCATCACTGACCATAAGTGGAATAGAAACGAGGGATGGTTTCGTTTTTTCACGTTTAAAGGCTCGAAAAGAACTGCCTTTCTTTGAAAATAATAAAGATCTTTTGTGAAAGCTCAAACTGTGACACATAAAATTTTCGTATCATGTACGTTTTGTACATTTGTACCTATTTTAAAAACACATTTCATTTATTTTTAAGTAATGCTGTTTAATGTTGTCATATTTTTACAGTTTCTTAATTTTTATGTCACATTTTGT
Organism: Uloborus plumipes; assembly: GCA_038373865.1. Lineage (NCBI taxonomy): Eukaryota > Metazoa > Arthropoda > Arachnida > Araneae > Uloboridae > Uloborus > Uloborus plumipes. The sequence continues at coordinate 20,986 of JAXGGA010016482.1, read as the reverse complement.
AAAAAAAAATTCAATTTTCACTTAATATTGACTTGTTACCTATAACCTAAAAATCAGTATTTTTCACTGTTTTGTTTCTTTTTAAGATGTTTGAAATATAAATAGATCATGCAAAATAATTTTTGTGAGTTATTTCATATGCTTTGAAGGCATGAATATATCTTATGAGTAAAAAAATGCAATGAGATTAGCTAACGGCATTGTTTTTCATATTTTAACCATAAAATCCCTATAAAAGCTATGGTAAAACCTTTGCGATCACAGCGCCCCCTGAAGATACTAACCGATTTTTCTCAAAATTTGCACAAAATCTAACTATCACCAAAGACAAATTTTGGCAACTATTAGAAGTTGATCTGAAAAGAATTTTATTTTTCGCCCCACCCTAATGTATATACATACATCCATTTTTACTTCCTTTTACGTAGTAAAGGAAGTATTGTGATCACGAAAAAAATTTCACTCAAATTTCGGTCTAAATTTTGACTTTGCTCACCCCTGAATGAATGTCGCGTAGTTTTTTCGACCTGTCAGTACGTGCATATGTACCTAACAACATACAAACAGCCGAAAAATCAATTTCGACCACCCCCGAGTAAATTACGACGAGTTTTCTCGTGACGTCTGTATGTACGTATGTGCGGATGTATGTGCGTATGTGGCTCGCATAACTCAAAAACTATATGCCGTAGAAACTTCTAGCTTGGTATGTAGGCTCTGAGGGGGGTCTAGTTGTGCACCTTCCCTTGTGATTGCATTCGAATGTTCCCAAAGGGGTCTTTTACCCCTTTTTTGGGGTAAATCAATGTTAACTTCAATACAGACTCAAGTGATATGAATTGGCGCCACCACTTGGCGACATATCGCCAAGTTGCCGACAAATTTGGCGAAAAAAATATTTTTTGAATTTGGGTTCAACTTGGCGCTATTGGCGATATTTTGCGAAAAATTCACTAAATGATATTAAAATCAGCAATATTTAGAAAAATAACCATTGTAAAATATTTTTTGCATTGTTTCGTGGTAGATTAGGGGAGTAAATATTTGAATTGTTACCTTACTCACTCCAAGCCTTTTTTTTTAACACTTAAGGCAACTACTAAGAGATTTACACGTAAAAGGAAGTAGTGTGAGGTCTATACCAGATTTTTATATAATGTATTACATGACTTGTTACCTATAACAATCCAAAAGCGCATGCATTTTGATTGGTATAAATAACGAGTCATGTAATTCACTGCGTTATGTGGAGACTGGACCTTAGGTGCGGTGCTAATGGAACACATTTCGCCAATCGTAAATGAGTATTTTTTGAATTATATTTAACTGAAAAAATTTTTATACTAAGAACATTTACATGAATTAGGTTTCAATATCATTTTTATTTTCATTTTGTCTACTTGAAAATAAATTGGTTTACTTAAAATATTGCATTAATTTTGTTGACAATATCTTTAGTGTTTTTAATGCTACAATTGTGTACACACCTTTCTGCATAGTTAGGTTTTGGAGAAAAAATGTTCATAAAGCATTGCAGTATTTTTTTTTTTCTTCTATTTCTCATGTCTAATCCCTCGAAACGAATCGAACATTCAATGTCAGTTGTTATAAACAGTTATTCACCTGCTTGTTTGAATATTATTATACTAAATACTATTTATTTTTACAATAAATAAGTATATCTAAATACACTGCTCGACATTGAAAATGCAACACCAAGAAGGAGTGGTCAGAAATTGATGAAATTTGGTAAGAAGACAGAGACAGCATGGAACAATAAGTGATATTTGTTTCAAAATAAATAAGCAAAATTTAGAGCGAGGACGGCGTCGGCTCAGTAAGAAGTAGGACCACCGCGGACAGCGATGCACGAAGAAACACGTCTAGGCATGGAGTCAAAAAGCCTGCGGATGGTGTCCTGAGGGATGGCACTCCATTCCCTTTCAACCGTTTGCCACAGTTCGTCCTCTGAACGAGGCAGTGACAGGTTCCGCAAACGGCGTCCAATCACGTCCCACACATGTTCGATTGGTGACAAGTCAGGAGAGTATGGTGGCCAGGAAAGCATCTGTACACCTCGTAGAGCATGTTGGCTGATTCGAGCACTGTGAGGCCAGGTGTTATCCTGTTGAAAAATTGCATTTGGCAGACCCTGAAGGTAGGGGATTGCCACCAACCGCAGTACATTATCTACATATCGTTGGGCCGTCATAATGGCCCCGAATACGAACTAGAGGTGATACGGAATTGTATGCAATAGCGCCCTAAACCATTATGCCACGTTGTCGCGCTGTGGGGCGTTCCACAGTTACTGCCGGATTCGATCTTTCTCCATGTCGACGCCACACACGTATGCGATGACTATCGCTGGACAAACAGAAGCGGGATTCATCTGAGAACACTACGGTTTGCCATTCTGCCATCCACGTCGCTCTGGTCCGGCACCATTCCAAACGTTGGAGTCTGTGCTGTGAGGTCAATGGCAGTCTTCTTAGCGGGCGCCGTGATTGCAGGCCACGTGCAACCAGTCGACGGGAAATAGTTCTGGTCGACACAGGAACATCCAGGGTACCTTGCACGTGCTGCAGAATCGACGTACAAGTAAGTTGCGGGTCCGCCACAGCTTGTCGGTGAATCCGTCGATCCAAGTGGTCTGACGTCATTCTGGCTGCACCTGCACCCCTCAATGTGGCTACATTTCCTCTTTCCAACCATCTCCGACACAGCCGATGAACAGTGCTTGCATCCATGTGGGTATCAGCTGCAATTTGACGTATGGACTAACAACCCCTTCTCAGTCCGATCACCATACGCCTTGTAAAGTCGTCTATATGCTGGAAGTGTCTTCGTTGAGGACGGCGTGGCATTTCCTCCTATCACACGTATCCTTCGAGACAAAAACCAAATTTCTCCGATAATTAGCCTGGCAGAAACACCAACATGAACATAGCCCACTTTTCAACTTCATTCTCTTATTTCTTACTTCACGTGCGTCGGAGAGCTGCGCATTTCATATCATTTGCATAACTCAGTGACGTGCGTCTACGGTAAAATTTGCATGATTTTCTGACCACTCCTTCTTGGTGTTGCATTTTCAATGTCAAGCAGTGTAAAAACAATTCTTCTAAATTTAAATCTAACGTACAAACAAATTCAAAAGTTTCAATAACTCAGTTTTTATTGATGAATATTAATGTGGATCATATAATAATATAACTTTCAAAATATGACAATTTATTAGTATTCTTTTTGTGTAGCATTTAGTGTGAATTAAAATTCGGAAAAATGAATGCAAATTTATAACTTTCAGAAACAAAGAGTAAGCAACTATAAGGTATAAAAATACAAGTGAAAAAGAACGCTTCAAAAATAAATAAGTAAATAGCTAAATAAAAACAATGCTTCGAAATCTGTCAAAATTCTTTCGTTGCGAAGTAATAAACTTCATAAAAACGAGCCGCAGAGTAATTTCGCAGTCCATTAATACCCAGCAGAGTTGCATTAAAATTGTACCATTAGTTGAAGTGGTTGTTGAAGAATTTCTTAAAATCAGTAACAATAGCAGAAAATGATTACGGGTCATTTTCAAAATTTGCTAACATTTGCTGTCCGGAGGTTAAAAAGACGATTTTGAAGCATAACTTATATTTTAAATTCAATGCGAACAGTTATTTTCTGCAAGAAATACCCACAAAAAATTCTACCACTCAACAAATTATTGAAATTTATTTATTTATTTTTATATAAGTCTTTAAAAGTGAGAATCAAGGCAAAAACGCTTGTCCATTTCCAATTTTCAGAAGTTCAACTATTTTTTTCCTATACTTAATGGTCAAAAAAAGTAAATTCGACATAGTATTTTTACATATTGACTATTAGTATATGGTATTCATGATAAATTTTGACAATAGTAATTTTATTTCAATAAGAAATGTATGAATATATTTTGTCCGGAAGTTCTTGTCAAGTCCGTTATAAGATTGTTTTAGCTAAAAAAAGTATTTATTGAAGTCAAAAGATGGTAACACGTATTCAGTTAACTTAACAAATAAGTGACGTAACTATTTTGTACCATTTTGTTTCCCTGAGTCGAGAAGTATTGCTGTGGCGTTTCGCACAAAATTTTTTCCAGGTGCGTATTTTTATTCTTAGTCAAGTCCGTTACTAAAGATTTTAGTATTAATTTTTACTTTTTCTAAACTTTTATCCTGAAATATTGTTTATTATACAACTTTAAGAAAATGCATATTGTTGTTCAATTTTTACTTCCTTTTACGTAGTAAAGGAAGTATTGTGATCACGAAAAAAATTTCACTCAAATTTCGGTCTAAATTTTGACTTTGCACACCCCTGAATGAATGTCGCGTAGTTTTTTCGACCTGTCAGTACGTGCATATGTACCTAACAACATACAAACAGCCGAAAAATCAATTTCGACCACCCCCGAGTAAATTACGACGAGTTTTCTCGTGACGTCTGTATGTACGTATGTGCGGATGTATGTGCGTATGTGGCTCGCATAACTCAAAAACTATATGCCGTAGAAACTTCTAGCTTGGTATGTAGGCTCTGAGGGGGGTCTAGTTGTGCACCTCCCCTTGTGATTGCATTCGAAGGTTCCCAAAGGGGTCTTTTACCCCTTTTTTGGGGTAAATCAATGTTAATTTCAATACAGACTCAAGTGATATGAATTGGCGCCACCACTTGGCGACATGTCGCCAAGCTTTTGGTCGCCAAGTGTTTGACGCCAACTTGGCGACATATCGCCAAGTTGGCGACAAATTTGGTGAAAAAATTATTTTTTGAATTTGGATTCAACTTGGCGCTATTGGCGATATTTTGCGAAAAATTCACTAAATGATATTAAAATCAGCAATATTTAGAAAAATAACCATTGTAAAATATTTTTTGCATTGTTTCGTGGTAGATTAGGGGAGTAAATATTTGAATTGTTACCTTGCTCACTCCAAGCACTTTTTTTAACACTTAAGGCAACTACTAAGAAATTTACACGTAAAAGGAAGTAGTGTGGGGTCCATACCAGATTTTTTAATTCGACAACCTAGCCATAATTTGACATTTTGGTTGAAATGTCAAGTCCGTTACTGGTCAAATCCGTTACCAAATGTCAAATTCGTTACCATAGAGGTTTTAATCAATATTTTAATCATCACAAACATCGTTTTAAGCTTCATCGCGCAAATAATTTCAAATGAAGTTGGTTCTGGGTGCTATGATATAGTTCAGCAGTGAGATTTCATATTGATTTTGTATGTTAACGGACGACAATTTTCCTTGCAACTTAAAGTTTTACAACAGCATTTGAATACTTAATTATTCATCAAAGTGTACAACCAATTATTTTTTCACACACCTACAATATGTGACTAAACATCTGTTAGTGTTTCTAAAAGAAAATAGCAAATTAAAAAAATTACTTAAAATTTTTGAAATGTAAGCATATGGTGAAAATGACCCTTACCTAATCGTCCCCGAACTTAAATTTTTAGGATGTTTTAAACTTTTCAATTTGTTGAATGAAAATCCAAATTTGACCCAATGACAAAATATTAGCATAGCATCATAATAGATTTTTAAAAAAATTGCAAGTTTTGCTCCAAATTTTCTGAATCGTCAGCCAAAATTGCTGAATAAGGAAACTTTTGGAATGTCACGGTACTTTTCCGTAACCTCCCATCGGGGTGCTTCTGTATCTAATGTCTTTTAAACACTACGATCGATTAACCTGATTTAAGCGCTGTTTAATATTGAGGCCTTAGAATTTCCTATTTTCTGCACAACAACCATTAATTTATCATTTCACTTAGCAGCAGGTTCTTAGGTTTCTGAATTGACTTGTAATTACTGACAATTATAAAACAGATTGTTCCAGAAAGTTCCGGATGGGGCAAAAATGTTCTAAGAAAGGGTACCTTAGATGATTTTTGAGATGATTAATGTGAAAAGTAAAAAATATCTAACGTTCCTTGGAATGATTGATTCGTCCACAAACATCCATCACTCATCCCATTATTTAACAGACACCAAACATCCAACTTCGAACCAGAACTTTCGCTGCTATTTTCAGACACCTGCTACTGTGCGAGCAGCCCCAGTTCGTAAAAATTGTTGCTTGTCCCAGATTCTGTGGCCATTAAATGTTGTACTCCTAATAAGAGAAAGCCATCATTAATTTTTTTGCAGTCTGATCCGCTTAGAAAACAGTGTTCCAGTGTCACATCCTGTTCCACCCTTTCTGGGCCCCGCGAAAGTTTGAACGTCAATACTTTTGATTTTAATCTTCGCTTTCTCGGGTTTCGTTCCCAGAGGCTTTTTTCCGAAATGGGGTTGAAAACAAACACGATATCTGTGTCATGAAGCTTCTGTCGGATGCCGAAGAATCTCAATGGAAGAAGTAAATTCAGATTTGTGTAAATTGCTGAGATATTTCATTTGCTTTTTTTGTTCAATCTGATCAATAATAACACGGTAGTCTTTGATCTGTAACTCAGTTTTGACTAATTATTATTAAAGACTTTTTCTGTACTTGCTTCTGTCATGGGTTTCACCTTTTGCTTCCGGTTGCAGAGTTAAATCCAGCCGCGTTAACTTCTATTCTATTCTATTCTAGAAGTCAATAAACTTCGACACACATGAGGACTGCGTACTATGCACCTTGCCTCCACGGATGGTACAATACAGATTTTATTGAAGGAAAGAATTTACAGCACAGAGAAGGAAGTTGCACCCATGGCAAAGGCGGGAATCGAACCCGAGTCTCTTGAGATTACAAACTGACGGGCAGACCCACTGCGCCGTCGAGGCCCCCGCGTTAACTTAAACGCACTTCCGCTTTATAGTGGAGCGAGCGGCACAGTGCGTAACACAAAATAAATTTAACAAACAATAAATTTAACACATTAATCTCAAGGCTAACCAAAACAAAGATATATTTGCAGATTGTAAGCATTTAATCTTTATGTGAGCTATGTATAAGCCTCTCATATAAATATTTTTATTTATGTAAGCATCATCATGCGTGCGAACGGAACAATGCGTCACGCCGCTCCGCTGTAAAGACGTTTAGAATTGAATTTTAAAAGGGACAAGTGGTAAGAAAAAGAGAGAGACGAAGATATTTGTGGTGGCCAGGTGGAAGGAAAGGGAATGTGTTGTGGGAATTTAGGCATTAAGTCATTATATAAGCTAAAAAAGTACGCCTTTATTATAAATGCTTTTATTTATTAGTGTGAGATTGTGTGTTTCTTTTGGATTCTCTTGTGATAATGGAACAAAGCGTCAGGCCGCTCTGCTGTCAATACGTTTGGAATGGACTTTTCTAATTCACGTTTGGTAACAGGACGAGAGAAGAAAATATTGGGGTTGCCGGCTGTAGGAAGGGGAGTGTGCTGCAGATTTCCGAGGAGTAAATCATTACAAACCTTAAATATAAGCCTTTAATATATATGTGTAACGCTTGTTACGTATTTTGTTCGTTACTACTGATGTCAAAAATAACTTGTATGTGCTTAACTAAATCCACAAACAATGCCAACAATTATATGAGACATTTTTACTTTTAACCACATTGCGCTTTTCTTTCTTTTTAACAACAACGTTACCACATATCATTAATTAAACTTTTAAAACAAAGATAATAAGTATATAGAGCTGCAACATCACTCCTTCCCCAGTAACACAACGGAACGATACAATTTACAAAACAGCAATATAACAAGGTACAATGTACGTATATATATATTATTTACAAAGTACTTAATCCTTAAAACGAGCTGGAAATCTAACATGTCTGCCAGAGCGTGTGGTTCTTTTAACATCCTCAGCCGATAACTTTGATGGTTGATTTTTCGCTTCCATGCGCTGTTTTTTTTATCGGATAATGCTTTTGCACTATCTGGTTTAACTTGCAGTAGAGCATCCGTCTCTGTTAACAACACATACGCTGGTTTCAATCGATCTATGGATTTGTTGACATCCTTATTTTTAATTGACAATGTAAAAAACTTATCATGTCTTTTCACTACTGGAAAAGGTTCATCATATGGAGGTTCTAGAGATTTTCTCACTCTATCGATTTGTATGAAAACATACGTACAGCTGTATAAGTCCTTATGAACAAAGACTTTATGAGAAGGTACACGACGACTTTCTAGTGGTTTCAACGATTCCGTCTGTTTTTGAAGTTCTTTAGCGAATGAATCGGTATACAAGATGAATTTTGGTTTCTCAAAAAATTCTCCTGGTAACTTAATAGGTTGTCCGTAAACCATTTGTGCAATGGTGTAGTTTGTATCACCACGCAAAGCCAGGTCTCAAGCCCAACAGTACTGTTAATAGTGTTTGTGTCCATTTAATAGAATTATGTGCTCTGATCGCAGCCTTTAAGGTCCGATGTATTCTTTCGATTTTACCATTACTCTATGGATGATATGCTGTTGTTTTTCACATAGAAAACCAGAAGGTTGCGTGTTCAAATCAAATCACGTCCGGGTCACCAGATGTAACGCTTGTTACGTATTTTGTTCGTTACTACTGATGTCAAAAATAACTTGTATGTGCTGAACTAAATACACAAACAATGCCAACAATTATGTGAGACATTTTTATTAGCCTACTTTCACGTTAAAAATAAAAGAAAGACGAAAAAAGTAAAAAAGTAGCTTAATGCATCTAAAAAATATTGCCAAGTCCAAAAAATATCGCCAAATTAAAAAAATATCGCCAAGTCCAAAAAATTTCGCCAAGTTAAAAAAATAATGAGGTAAAATAAATATCTAAAAATTAAAAATTTGAAAGTAGGGTATTGAGATGGGGAATTTGTGTGTCGGTCGGTCGGTCGGTCGGTCTGTCTGTCCCCCCCTAATAACTTTTGAATGAACATTCCGATTTGGACAAAGTTTTTTTTTGTTGGAAAGATCTCGTCGAATACAGCTCATTCCCATATTTGATTTTTCGATTTGAACAATTTTTGGTTCAATTTTGAACCGTTCAAACAACCTGTCCCGCGATGCTAACTTTTGAGTGAACAGTCCGATTTGAACAAACTTTTTTTTGTTCGAAAGATCTTATTAAGGATACTTCATTCCCGTATTTACATTTCCGATTTGAACAATTTTTCGTTCAACATTGAACCGCTCAAGCAACCTTTCCCCACCTAATAACTTCTGAGTGAACCATCCGAATGGAATAAACTTTTTTTGTTTGAAAGACCTCGGAGAGGCTCACTCCCATATTTCGCTTTTTGATTTGAACCATTTTTCGTTCAATATTCCGTTCAGAAAAAAAAATTAACATTAGCGCCTACGGGGAATTTAAGTTGAATGTTGATCCTGAACTTAAAGTCGGATTTCCTTCAAACTAACTTTGTAAGAAAATGGTTTTGATAAATAATGTTTGTAAAGTACTTTTCTGAATAATCTTCTGTGAGGACTCTGATTCCGACTCCGACTCCGCAAACATGGCGGAAATGCAGGCTCAGAAAAAAAATGACTGATTATGCAAACGAGTTTTTGTTTATTTATTCATTTGTTTTGTTTGATTTATTTATTATTATTATTATTATCATTATTATTTTTGGCAGACGGTTTTTTTTGTAACAAAAATGTTTCATTCACGAGTACAGTTTATTCTTTATTTATATTTAACAACTGGCAACGGATTAAAAGTGAAATTCGAGACATTTTATCAACGGACGAGTTTTTTTTTTCCTGTTTTTTTTCTTTCTTTGAAAAAATGTGTTTTGATGTATTTTGTACTTTTAATTTTTTTTTGAAAACAATTGAGGAATTTTTCTACGGAAGAACTGTAACAGTTACATTCTTTAAAAGGTGCGACAAAATTTTATTTATTCATTTATTTACTTTTTATGTGTCTATTTCATCTGATGAGAGGGGTATATTTTGCTTTTAGAAATCAGCTTTAAGTGCTAAAAAGGTATGTTTGACATAATTTTTAGTCTCAGATAATCAAGAGAATAATGATCAAATGCTAGAATGCCGATGTCGATGTACGGGAAAGTAGGCTCGTTTAGTTCTTGACAGAACTTCTTTTTAAATTTCCGATTTGAACATTTTTTCGTTCAACATTGAACCGTTCAAGCAACCTTTCCCACCTAATAACTTTTAAGTGAACCGTCCGAATTGAATAAACTTTTTTTTGTAAGAATGAAGGCTTTCACGGCCGGAGTAAATACTAGTTACGGATTCCGGGCTGTTGTGCAGTGGTCTGGATGATTTTAATCCATACGTTTCAATCGCAACTGCGGCGATCATCTTCAGTGGGTGTCGTTGATTTATTTGGCGACTGATGCGAAATTTCGAGCTGCTGCAAGATTTTAAATTGAAAACGCAGCGCCCTCTACTTTCCGGCTCGGGATTGACAGATGACTGGATGCCAAAGCTTGTTAACTTTTACTTCTTCCTCCTTCTTGTTAAAATTATTTGGGTGTTTGAAAATTTCAATGGCCTCTCTATGCAATCTGGGGAAAAAATTTGAAGTCCGTGAAATTATTTTGGTCTCATTGAATTTTATATCATGTATTCCATTACTGAAAACTTTTTTTTGTTCGAAAGATCTCGGAGAGACTCATTTCCATATTTCACTTTTCAATTAGAACCATTTTTCGTTCAATGATGAACCGTTCAGAAAAAATTTTAACATGAGCTCCTACTGGGAAATTTCAATTGAATGTTGATTCTGAACTTAAAGGCGGATTTCCTTCAAACTAACTTTGTAAGAAAATGGTTTTGATAAATAATGTATTGTAAAGTACTTTTCCGAAAAATCTTCTGTGAGGACTCTGATTCCGACTCTGACTCCGCAAACATGGCGGAAATGCAGGCTCAGAAAAGAATGACTGACTGGGCAGACGATTTTTTCTTTCTTTCTTTATTTATTTATTTTTGTTTAATTTATTATTATTTTTTTTTTCGGCAGATTTTTTTTTTGCTTACAAAAATTTTTCACTCACGAGAGCATTTTCTTTATTTATATTTAACAACTGGCAACGGATTAAAAATAAAATTCGAGACATTTTATTAACGAACGAGGTTTTTTTTCTTTCTTTGATAAAATGTTTTTTGATGTTCTTCGTATTTTTATTTTATTTATTTATTTTTTTCTTTTGAAAACGATTGTGAAATTTTTCTACGGAAGAACTATAACAGTTGCATTTTTTAAAAGGTGCGACAAAACTTTATTTACTCGTTTATTTACTTTTTACGTGTCCATTTCATCTGATGAGAGGGGTATATTTTGCTTTTAGAAATCAGCTTTAAGTGCTATAAAGGTATGTTTGACATAATTTTCAGTTTCAGATATTCAAGAGAATATTGATCAGATGTTACAATGCCGATGTCGATGTACGGGAAGTAGACTCGTTTAGTTCTTGACAGAACTTCTTGTTTTTAACCACATTGCTTTTCTTTCTTTTTAACAACAACGTTGCCACATATCATTAATTAAACTTTTAAAACGAAGATAATAAAAATGTATATAGAGCTGCAACATATGTATTTTGCTTGTGTGAAGATGTTTATGTCCTAACGGCAAGAAGCATCAGGTCGCTCCTCTGAAAAGGTGTTAGGAATATACTTTTGGATGGTATGCGGGGCAACAGGCCGATAGAAGGCTATGATATAGCATTAGTTTGGGTTAATCTGTGCTTTGGGTCCCTTTTCTCGCCCAACACGGATTTCGGTTTTGTCGCCATAGAAACGCCATTTTTGCGTAATGTCTCTCGGAGCTTTCAACTACGCGAGACAACAAGAAAAAATTACGCCAGTTGGCGACTTTTTGAAAATGCGCCAAGCAGGGACCCAAAGCGCATTTTCACCTTAGTTTGTTCAGATAACATCAGTTTGTTTGAACCGAAATAGCTCAGTTGGGAGAGCGGAAGACTGAAGATCACTGGTAGTTTGTTTATATGACCTTTTAAAACGCAATGTAAATATTTTATTGTTCTTGTTATTTTAATACTATACTGATGTTGAAACGTAACTTGCTTTATACAAATGAATATTTTAGAAGAGCGAAAAACAAAACTAGGCGACAACGCGATCGTGCAAGATATGTTTTCCAGAAAAATAGCAATATAGTGATTCAAACTGAAAGCCCTATTGCACGACAGCATAGACTACAGGCACGTCGCAATAGATATAAAAAATTGAAAGCTAACGAAACGAAAAAACGAAAAAACTTTGAAATAAAATATAAAAAGAACTTTTTAAATTTAAAGACTATTTCTGTCCGCTCATTCGCACTAAAAAGTATGAAATAAACTAAGTATTCGATATAGTGATTATAGTGTTCAGAAATTTCAGTTCATCTTTATGTATTTACGTTAATGCTAAAGCAGTCAATATAATAAGTAATTCTTTTCTTGATTATAATGCTCAAAAATTCCAGCTCATCTTGATATATTTATATTTACGTTAATGCTAAAGCAGCCAATAAAGTTTAAATTAAAAATTTGATTTAAGAAATAGGCGGTATAGTAAAAGTTATTCATAATAACCAGTTTTACGCCTATTTCTTAAATCAAATTTTTAATTTAAACTTTATTGGCTGCTTCAGCATTAACGTAAATATCACAGGACGCAGGAGCGTCCCGCCCCGCCAAGAAAACCAAATACAAGCCGGGAAGAAATTTCCGTCGCCAAGAAAAATGTAAAAGAGCGACCAAAGGACTGATTACGCGAGTAACCAAACCGGGGTTTTCACCCCTCTGTATCTCAGCCCCATAAAGATCCCTAGAGTTCATTTTTGGTATACTCAATCTCCAGCGGCCCCTGACGGCACATACTAAAGCAAAACATCCGGGATCCTCAGGGGGAGGGGTGATAATTGTAAAAAAGTCACTATTTTTCGCACTTTTTAAAAATTGTTTGACAGGAGTCCAGACTAAACGGTAACTCGGATTGAGCTCTCATTTTGCACCCACATTTATTTTGTCCCAAAGCTCGGCATAGGGGTTTTTCTACCCCCCACCCCCTCCCCCTCGTTTTTATTTTCCGTATCTTTACTCCCCGTGGGTCTTAAGTGTTGATTTTTGGTATGAATATTCTCGATGAGACATTGAGGACGTATACCAAAATTTACCCCCCGGAGTGTCCGAATTCTATCAACTAGTTCTGTTCAACGTCTGAGCATTTATTCAAGCGATTGGAAACTGTTGTCATTGTTGGGCGAAGAGGAAAGAAAACTCAATTATTTAAAATTTCATCTATTGCCAGTTTCTATTTGTTAACAAATAAAATATTCGTAATTGATTTTATTGCATAAAGCTTTTAAAAGGGGTCTTCAATTTAGGCAGGGATTCAAGTGAAACAGCACTGCGATCGCTTCGAATTGCAATCGCTACTGGAAGTGAATTACATTATCATCAACTTAAATTGGCATGACGTCACTACGGGTGGAGCCAATAAGAGCTCACAAGCACTCAGCGATCTCCTCTTATTCGCCAAGTAGGCTGTGACGTTTTATCTAGCTCGTTTTTCATAGGTCACGCTGACGTCACGATGTTTTTATCAAGAAACGTTCTAATGTAATTCATTTCCAGTCGCGATTGTAATTTGCGATTGCCTGTTTCACTTGAATCCCTGCCTTAGTTTATTTTAATATGAGTTCGGCAGTTTTTTAATCGGAGGTCGGGTCGTTTTTTTTTTAATTTTTAATTTAATCGGAGTTCTTGTTAGCAACTAGCTTTGTTTTGTGTCTGTTCGGGCAAGGCTACACTAGATAGCGCTTTATACAGGCTTCTTCATTACCCAAAACATCAATGGTAAAGATTTGCCCGCTAGAGAGCGCTGAAAAAGGACCTCCTAAATGTTTGTTTACATTTATTAGCATGTTGTTTCTGCTGTAAAAAGTGATGTTTATCCTATCTTTAAGGGTTGAAAAATATTGATATAGTTAACTGAAGTGGAGTACACAGCGAATTGATGCCGAAGGCCTCATTAGTACTGCTTTTTAGGGGAAATAAATTCACTTTTCAGGTAAAGTTGGTCGCAACTCATGATTCAGTCATACGACATTCATTCATTGTTTACTTTCTTCGAATTAGCAACATATAGCAATGGCGTTCAATTTTGACATCTCTGCATCAATAAAATATACGCTTTTCTTCGCAGCCGATAAATAAAAATGTAGCAATGAAATAATATTGTTCTATTTACTATTTTGTTTCATTATTGTTGCTCACACGATCTTAATTGCTATGCAAAAGCTCAGATGTTCATTTTGATAGCGTTGACCCATCAGAGCGATAAATGGCGAATCTATTCGTAGTGACATTTCCTTTTGATGCCCCAGAATGAATGCCCTGCAATGAAGCGATTAGTGTTCAACGGAAAGACGATTGACAACAAAACATATTAATTTCTTTAGTAACAACGAAATGAGCATATATAATCGCTTAGTACTAAAGAGCAATACAAATACGAAAAAAATAAACAAAACTACAATATTACGACGACCAAATGTAAATTTTTTTTTCATTCACACAACATTAAAAGGTAATGTTCTTTTTATGTTAAATTTCACACATTGATAATATTTCGATAATTGGGAATCTGGTGTGGTTGCCAAATTTTTGGCGATAATTACTTTATTTTGTTGCTCTTTAGTTTATGTTTGCGAAGGAAGTATTTCCCTCGCTCATAAATTGGCCACAAAGATTTAACGCCAATAGGGAAAGATAACCAGACTTCCAATCACCGAAATCTTCCCTTTTTTGTTTCTAATTTCACACATACGTTTAATACTTGAAAGTAAAATAATGGGCCAACTGAAAACAAAGCTGCGAAATAATGTGAGAATTCTTGTTAAAAAACTCGCCAAATCAACTTTAAAAGCTCCATTAGCATGTAACATAATAAGTTTAATAAATATATCGAGCCATTATTATCATTGAAATTTAAATTAAAGTGCAAAATAAGAGAAAAGAAGCAACCACGAAGACGATGCAAGCTTAAAATTTTAATCTTCGCTTAGGTGGTAAGAAAATACATCGCCAAGTTAAAAAACGTACCTATAACTGAAACGTACATACTACCAAAGATCTCGGTTATTGAAATATTCTCAAAAGCTTTACGGAGAACAAATTCTTGATGTGCTTTTCAAGATATTAGTGCCATAGTCATTCCAAAATGTCCATTAAAATGTAAAAAAATCGCCAAATAAATTAATTTGACAATCTAAACTCATCAAAAGTTTTGATGGAACTATCGTTCCAAAATCGCCATTTATCGCTCTGCGGTGCAGTGTCGTTTCATAGTTTAATTATAATTAGAATCAATTAAAATGAAAAATAATTCGCTAACTAATTAAAACAAGCTGTTAAAATGCAGAATAAACCAGCAAATCGAACAAGCTATTAAATAACGTTTAAATATACTAAAATAGAATTGAATGCCAAATTGTAAAATTGTCGCCAACAAATTAACTTTTATTTTTTTTCTTTTATTATCTGATTTGTATAAAATGTTAGTTACCATAAAATTCGATAGATGTCGCTGGAAAAGGACGTCCGTTTTTATCCCAAGGAATTTGATCAAATGAAGAAGCCTGTATAAAGCGCTATCTAGTGTAGCCTTGGTTCGGGTGTTACATTGTGATTGATTTCAAACTTATCCTCGACTGAAGTAGAGCCTTGAACTTATGCGCTAAGTGCATGCCTCCAAGAAAGCCATACGTCCGCTGCCAAGAAAAATGCTGAAGTGGGAAAAAAAACTGATAAAGTAATACAACAGCACAAAACGTCCGATGGACGTTTTTTTATGTCCTGATGGACGTTCAAACGTCCAAAAGTCGTCTTTTGACGTCGTTGAACGTCCATCGAACGTTTGGTGCTGTTGGGTTAATTTTATTGCAAAAAGATGTGATACCTTCCCAAAAACAACTCTGTTGTAAAAACATCCCCCGCCAAGAAAACCTTAAACACTCAGCCTTAAAAAGTTATGATATCGAGTTTTCCCGCCAAGTTTGTGCCAAACTACTCCTCGCCTGTTGGATAGTTCGTTTAAAGTGTTTTCAGTACTGTTAGACGGGTAGTTTTGTAAAGTGAGGTGGTTACTTGATGAGTAAAAATTTCCCGTCTGGCAGGACTGAAAACAATTTAAACGAACTATCCATACAAGCAAGGAGTAGTTTGGCACAAACTTGGCGGGAAAACTCGATACCATAACTTTTTAAGGCTGAGTGTTTAAGGTTTTCTTGGCGGGGGATGTTTTTATAACAGAGTTGTTTTTGCGACGATAAATATATCAAGATGAGCTGGAATTTTTGAGTATTATAATCAAGAAAAGAATTACGTATTATATTGACTGCTTTAGCATTAACGTAAATATCTTAATATTATTATAAATGCGAAAGTTTGGATGTTTGGATGTTTGGATGTTTGTTCCTCTTTCACGCAAAAACTACTGAACGGATTTTCATGAAACTTTTACCATAATGTAGCTTATACATCAGAATAACACATAGGTTATAATTTATAACGATATTCGAAAAAGTTCGATTGGTAGCGCTTTTTTCATTCCAATTTAAGGTACATTTTTCGCATAAATCCGCGAAGGCTTTCAACAAACTAATTCAGTATTTAGTGTATCATCTCAACTCCCTGTCGATAGCTAGAATTGCGTGTATCATTTCCGCTTTTCGCATTAAATGTTCAAGGCTTTTCTCAAGTCAAATCAAAATGTAATTTATTTTCAGCTTCATATTTAATATCCAGGCTTTTACATAGACATTGGAAACGCTCGCGCGCCCGCTCTCTAATGAGCTCATCATGATTTTTACTTAAAACATTTTGTAGTCTTAGTTTTAAGTTGCTTTGAGACGTGCAAATATTATTTTGTAGAATAAATTGTATTCCTTTATTAGAAGATTGTTCACTACGTTAATTATTTTCTCGAGTTTTGTAAATATGTGTTTTAGAGTATCGATAACGTAACCGCTAGAAGAGATTGGCAACTAATAAATAGATTAGGTTCATTATTTTCCAATTTGATGGAGCTTTAAATACAACTTAACGGCATTTTAAAAATTTGTTTGCGGTGATTTGTCACTTTCTCGGGGTACTTATAATAGGGCAGTTTCTTAGTATCCGATTGAACAGGAATTTTGCCAAATTTGGTGCAAGATTTTAGTAACTGAGATTCTCGGCGATTTTTTCAACTGAAACCAGTTTTTGTGCCAAAGACTACGTAATAATACTTTACTTTTTACACGACGTAAACAAAATAAAACGATTATTGTCTGATATTTATCGACTGCGGCAAAATCTTAATCATCGATATAATACTCCCATATTTGAAAAGTTGAGTTTTTTCTTTTCTTTTGTTTTCCGATTCCATATGTATGCATTAAAAACCTTTTTAAATGTATGTCAAAAAGAAAAGTAATCCACATACTAAATTAATAAAACCCTTAAACAAGACTAAAATTACCATTAATTTGCATTTTTGCACAAATAATTGCTAAATGTTTCCTATTAATTTCGAAATCATTAGGACAAAAACTTTTAACGTCATTTTATAGTCCGCAATAGTATATCAGCATTTGATGACTATTTCTCTGACAAAAATTAGTGACATAATCATACTTAATGTATTTTCATAAAGTAAGGAGGGGAGCAAAATTATCCTAGGTGTCCCAAAACAGTTAACCCAAAAATTTGGCGACATTTTAACAATCGTCAAAGCGGCAAGTTTTGAGTTCCTTCAGTTCAGGAAAAAAGAAACAAAGGTGAGTATATAAATTGTTTCTCAATATTATTACTGACCCAGGCAACGCCGGGTATTTTTGCTAGTAAATACATAAAGATGAACTGAAATTTCTGAGCACTATACTTTTTAGTGCGAATGAGCGGACAGAAATAGTCTTTAAATTTAAAAAGTCTTTTTTATATTTTATTATATATTTCTTTTCATTCTACTTCTTTGAATTTCCCGTATGTAGATAGCATTAAATTCCTCACTTTTTTGTAGGGGGGGAGGGGGAAATTGAGTTTTGACATTTAGAATTAAAATTATGTATTTTGCAATGACAAAATGCGATAGGTATAAGTTTCAGTGATACTGAAGATAAACGATTTAGAAACATTCTGCGTATTTAGCAAATGTATTCAAAAAATATGCAGCATTTAGTACAAGCAAGTCAAATTGCTATTGTTCCATCACGCAGTGTTGAAAAGCACCAGTCCTTCATTCTTATTTCGCGAACTAAAGTTGGTACTTTCAAAATTCTGCTTTACTTATAGGATTACTAACGCTTTGTTATTGCAGTAAAAATAGCGAAAATCAGTTGGTAACCTGCTAAAGTAAATCATTAAAGATAAGCAATTTAGAAACATTTCATATATATTAAGCAATGTATTTTCTACAGTCAAGAACATACTTCAAAAAGAGTATGAAGAAATTATTGCTGTTGTTCCACCACGCTATGTTATGTAGCACCATTTCTCTATCTCTTACTTTGCGAACTGAAGTTTTTTTTTTTTTTTTTTTTTTTGCAAAATTTACTTTATTTTTTACGGCACAAAAGCTTTAATGTTGTAGCAAAAATAGTGAACATCATTAGTAACATGATGAATTAAATTACTGAAGATCAATTCTTTAGATGCAGTTTATATATTTAGCAGTATATTTTAAACATTAAAGAACACACTTCAAAAAGAGTATGCAGCAATTATCATGCTGTTGTTCCTCCACGTTATGTTAAACAGCAACATTCCTCTACCTGTTATTTAGCGATTTGAAATTGGTACTTGCAAAATTTCACCTTGTTTTTTAGGGCACAAAAGCTTTAATGTTATTGTAAAAGTATTGAAAATTGCTTCGTAACCTGCTAAATTAAATCATTGAAGATGAAAGTTTTTGAAACATTCCATACATATAGCAATGGGCTTCTTAAATCAAACATTTAAGAACATACTTCAAGAAGAATATGAAGTACTTATTCCTGTTGTTCAACCAGCTATGATCGACTTCTGACATTTCTTTAAAAAAATATGACCATCATCTTACCACATGACACAATATTTCTATTTTTACATGATGAAGAAAGAGTCACGGGTAAACATGACAGCAAAGTAATTTCCAGAAATTCGTACTCAGGCTTTAATTCATGAAAAAAAAAAAAAAACTCTTCAATCAACCGAAGAATAGCCATTTTGTTTTCTAATTAAATATCGTTCTGAGGGAGAGGTTCTCGTCTGTCTTCATTTCGAGAATTATGCATTCTACAGACATACATTCCCCAAAGTACGCCTATAGCTAAGTCTGATACTTTGTTATAAGATAGAATACGCCATCCATCACCCAAGCATATGATGACTGTCAGTTAAAGTTGCAGTTCCCAGTCTCCGAAACTGAGGATTATTTCATCAATATTTATACGTTGGCCTTAATGAGAAAGATAAAGCATGTGTTCAATTTTATATAAAATTGGAAATTAGAATCTTTATTGAGGAATAGGTTATTCTAGAATTAGTCGTAGAAAGGCATTAAAATATAAAAGAAAAGTTCCAAGAATTCATATTCGGAAAAGAACCAAGGATACCGAGGTAAAGCACCGCCCTGTATACATTTCATTTGACACTCCAATGTCCCCGTACCTATCACAACTCGTGCTATCGCCCTGTATACAATGTGACCGTACCGCACATCAAAAATTAACAGTTGTTTTTACAGTATAATACTGGCAGCCGAGGTTCCAATTTAAAACTGTAAAATGCACAGTAATAAACCATAAAACTAGCAATGTATAATTTCTTACTGTAAACTTAGCAATTTTACAGTTTATTGCCGTAAAATTTAGCTTTATTATACTGTAAAAACAACAGTATAATACTTACAGCAGAGGTTCCAGTTTAAAGCTGTAAAACGCACGGTAATAAACTTAAATTAGCAATTTTACAGTTTATTACTATAAAATTAGCAATATTGCAGTTTAGTAATGTAAAGTTAGCAATTTTACAGTTTATTGCTGTAAAATGAGCAATTTTTACAGTTTATTACTATAAAATTAGCTGAATTATACTGTAAAAACAACATTCATTTTTTACAGTGTGAGGTGATGGGCAAAGGCCGCTGACATTTTCTTTTACTGAGACCATGTAAATACTGAGCAATTGAATAGTGTAAATAAGGAACAATATTTTCCAAGAACAACTTGACACAACAGGGTCAAAAAGAAGTTATTTATCCAATCGATGAGACTATAGTTTTTACCGTTATAGAACTATGATATTGTTGTAGTTTTTCTTAAAGTATGATTTGTTACAATATAAAACTACGACGCTATTTCATTAATTGTCATTATTTTTTTTTACCCTTGAATACACACATTTCTTATACGTTTATTATTTTAGAAAATTAAAACTTTTTTGAGGCATTGAAACTACTATTTCGGAAAACGAGTTTAGTTAATTTTTTGAGAGAGGATAGCACATTTTTGAAACTGATGCTTGAAACAAAAAAAAATCCATCTTTTTGACATAATATATGAAAATGTTCAAAAGAAATAAAAAACGAGCATAAATATATACATATTTTTGTTCGCCTTTTTTTTTCATTGTAATAGTAGTATGTCATACCAATCTTGGTTTTACTAATGGGTGTTTGAAAACATAGATGCTTTTTGGTTGATGAATCAATACCATCGATGTTTTAATTTCTAGCATCGATGTTCTGACAATCGACAACTGTCGATGTCGGACTCGCGCTACTAATCAGTTAACAACAAACGTTGTGAACAGTAGATTGAAAGACATGAAAAAAATTATGCACTGCAAAAAATATACCGTTGTTTTTACAGTATAATACTGGCAGCAGAGGTTCCAGTTTAAAACTGTAAAATGCACAGTAATAAACTAAAACTAGCAATTTTAGTTTATTATTGTAAAGCAGCAACTTTACACTTTATTAGTGTAAATTAGCAATTTTAGTTTTTACTATAAAATAGC
>JAXGGA010016481.1:0-26570 GCA_038373865.1 Uloborus plumipes | reverse complement strand
GCTCGGATACTGATCGGAACGATGTCATCGTGCTTTACGGGATCAGTTTACGAGGAATTCGATGATCGGCCGAGCAAAATCCGATGAGTTGATGCTACTTGAGTAATTAGTACTTTTAAAATAATAATAATAAATAAAAAATAATAGTTATAATTTAAAAAAATAAATAAATAATATTTAAATAAATAAATACACAATATTAAAGAATAAATTTAATAAAAAAGAGGGGTAAAAATAAAAAGCACAAGAGGTTTGTGAAAAATTTGGGGGGAATTTGCGCCATTGAGCTTGGGGGGGGGGGGATGGGCACCCCTGGTCCCACAGATCTGTGGTTTAATCCCCAACAACGTTCACTCTATGAATTGAACCGCACCATTGTTAACGGACTCTTGCTGGTGTGATTAGGCAACTGCCTAGGGCGGCAAATTTTCAGGGGCGGCAACTTTTGCTTTAACCATGTTCTTTTATTGTTGAGAGAAAAATATTAGCGTTCTTTCATTTTCGATAGCGAAATCCTTTCCTTGTTATTTAGAAATGTTTACTTTTACACATATTATGAAGATGAAAAGCGGACCTCGACTGTAGAATATTAGGGTGTAATTGTGTTTGGAGAGCAGCAGCAGCAAGATTGGAGTTTGTCAACGATTTTTGGTTTCATACTGAAATTTATCCATTGGTGGTTTCTTGAGTGCTTGACGCGTATTTTTTCTTTTATACTTTATTATTTTATTTGAAAATTGTTTTCTGTTAATATTGAGTTTTGGATGCAAAAAAAGATGAGTAACGAGCGAAAAAGTCTGAATGGCTCTTAAAAAAGTTAACGTGCTAAATTAAAAATCAAAAAATAAAAGTCTTCACAGAGTTTTGAAACCTGATAAATAGTTTTAGAATGGGCAGATTTCAAAAGTGAAAATTTTTGACATTTTGAAATGTAATTCAATAACAATTTAAAAGTAAAATGCCGTCAAAAAGTGAAACTCATGTCAGTGAATGTATGACAAAGAGGAATTCAAATCGTAGATTCATAAATAAAACAATTTAACAATCTAAAAATGCTATTATAAATTCAGATGACAGCGATGATAAAATGGTCAACGCACAAAACATTGAAGTTCAGTGATCAGCGAAGATTCAGCTATATGAGTAACGAGCGTGCCTGGGAACTAAACCCTGCTGTTTCGCATTTGGCCAATCTCCAAACCGGAAGATATGTGCATTTGTCCCGCAACCCAGAGTCCTTGGTCACTTGAACTGAGATGGGCATGGTAGGACTTAAGTCACTCAGCTTAGTTTTTTTTTCCGTGTTAAATAACAAAGTTAAATATTCGATAGCGAAACACGATTTTCATCAAAATAACGCAAAAGAATAAATATAAGTTGTTCGGAACGTAATCGTTTTTAATCAAACTGTCTTTTTGGGCGAATGATGTCGAATATTGAAACAACTCAAAGAAAGCAGTTTATTCTATAAGTAAACTAGCTGACCCGGCCACGCGTTGCTGTGGCTAAGGTATGGGTTAAACTATAATGTTTCAATAGAAACGAAAAACTTTATTACCGTAATAGAGATTAACTTTATATAAATATGAATTTGACGTCAAAATATGAAAACAATCGAACAAAAATTTCCTAAGTTTGCTAGAAATAAAAAATCAACAAAAAATGTAGCATTTTAGTTCATAGAAATATTATATTCAAGCTTGTAACAATTGAGTTAATTAAAAATTTACTAATTGCTATTGTAACATTTTATTTTTTAATGTAACATTTTGTTTTTTAATAATGTAGGTAGGGTAGATAATTAACCAATATTATTTGTTATTTTTTGAATTATAAGCACTTTTAATTTCAGTTTAACTCAACACTAATCGGTGCACAATATTCTTTGTTAATCTGTCTCTTGTAAACAAAAATAAATTGGACGGTTTTCACACACGGGAGCAAGCGACCTATAGTTGCCCATGGGGGAAAAACATGGATTTTCTAAATCTAAACCGCAAATTGACATTGTTTGTCCTTGGGACTTATTAATGGACATGGCGAAAGCTAAACGAATGGGAAAATGTAGCCTTTTGAAGGGTATTGAAGATTCTGACGGTGTCATTGGGATACGTGGCAACAGAACTACTTCATCTTTAAACTTGCCAGTCAAAATGATTGCCTCAATAATGTTCCCGGTGATTTTTTTGATAACTAAACGCGTACCATTGCATAATCTCGGTGGATTTAAATTACGTAGAAGAACTACGGGTAAACCAATTTTTAACCGTAGATTATGTAGTGGCATTCCGGGTATGTTTAAACAATTTTAGCCAAGAATACAGAAAAGCTGGTAGCTAAATAGATAATTTGCAATAAAAAATATATTGCGGTCCTAAATTAAGATAAAAACTATCCTATCATTTAAGTTGGACCAAACTGAAACTGCGTGCAAAATTTAGTTAAAAGCGGTTCAGTAGCTGAGGAGTCCATTGGACACAAACACAGGGACACGTAATTTTTATATATTATAAGAAAGATTATTACTTGTTTACTGCGCTCCAGAAGCTGCCAGAACGTGTGCTTTATGTCGCTCAGCCATGGAGGTGTCAAAAAATGTTTAGTAAAAAGGCTTAGCCAAGAACACAGAAAAGCTGGTAGCTAAATACATAATTTGCAATCAAAAATACATTGCGGTCCTAAATTGAGATAAAAACTATCCTATCATTTAAGTTAGACCAAACTGAAACTGCGTGTAAAATTTGGTTAAAATCGGTTCAGTAGCTGAGGAGTCCATTGGCCACAAACACAGGGACACGTAATTTTTATATATTAAGATATTACCTGTTTACTGCGCTCCGGAAGCTGTCAGAACGTGTGCTTTATGTCGCTCAGCCATGGAGGTGTCAAAAAAGGCTTAGTAAAAAGGCTTAGTAAAAGGTAGCCAAGAATACAGAAAAGCTGGTAGCTAAATACATAATTTGCAATTAAAAATACATTGCGGTCCTAAATTGAGATAAAAACTATCCTATCATTTAAGTTGGACCAAACTGAAAGTGCGTGCAAAATTTGGTTAAAATCGGTTCAGTAGCTGAGGAGTCCATTGGCCACAAACACAGGGACACGTAATTTTTATATATTAAGATATTACCTGTTTACTGCGCTCCGGAAGCTGTCAGAACGTGTGCTTTATGTCGCTCAGCCATGGAGGTGTCAAAAAAGGCTTAGTAAAAAGGCTTAGTAAAAAGGTTTAGCCAAGAACACAGAAAAGCTGGTAGCTAAATACATAATTTGCAATTAAAAATACATTGCGGTCCTAAATTGAGATAAAAACTATCCTATCATTTAAGTTGGACCAAACTGAAACTGCGTGCAAAATTTTGTTACAATCGGTTCAGTAATTGAGGAGTCCATTGGCCACAAACACAGGGACACGTAATTTTTATATATTAAGATATGCTGTCTTATTGAAGCATGTAACACTCGAAACAAGTCTCGTTCACTGCTTATTTCCATTCCCCATTTTATATCATTATACTGTGACTTTTAGGTCTAAATAATGTTTATACCATTTTATAATAATTCATCTGCGTTGCCATTATAAGGAACCGTTTTACGACTTCAGACAATGTAAGAGAGCCAATTTTATAAAACTGTAAAGGGCTAAGAGAAAATAATAATAATTATTAATTGATATATGTAATATGTACACAACACATGCTGTAAATATTATTTAAATTGGAGAAATGGGAATCGTTTCTTACCCTAGAACAGTAAAAAGCCTACGGGCACAGTAAAAACGTGCAAAATTAAATAATGTGAAAAGTCATCATTTCTTCAGGAAATGGACAATTTTAATTTTCAGAAAACTAAACTTTTTAGAGACTTTAGTTACATTTTTCGAGTCGAGGAATTTTACTTTCTTTAGATTGGGGGGGGGGGGGCGGCAGATTTTTAATCTGCCTAGGGACGGCATGGAGCTAAATTCGGCTCTGTTAACATTGAACGATTTCGTTCGTAGGAAAGGGGGTGCGGGAACTCAATTTGCTGTGCCATAAACGGCTATTGGCGTAGTATTAATATAAGAGTTCACCTTTTTCCAGCTCAAACGTAAGTGAGCTCCTCTAAGGTCAAACATCTTGTTGTCAGAGCTAAATAAACAATACTTACTATCCGATTTTACATATTATTAGTACAACAGCTGTTGATGCACTGCAGATCAAAATTACTGAACTTCTAGCGCAATCTTTAAGTTTTAGTTTAACAATCGTTACTACGTAACTTGTCATGTGAACCAATATTTTTCTCAGCTGACCCACGCAATGAAGCATACGAGTACGATAGTTGAAAAGAGAATTTTTGAGCTGGCAGAGTATACATTTTCAAAGTCTAACTTGGTCTGAAATTTTAAACAGGGAGCTTGCAACCAAAGAATTTTGGTTAACTTGACAGCTGGAAATAGTTTCTAAAGAGGCTAAAAGTCAAAACTTCATCAATGGTTTGCAGGAATAAGTAAAGAATGCTATAAAACTTCAAAATTGAGCGTTCTAAAATCGAGGCGATGCTGGAAATGAAGTCACCTGAAGCAGGGGTCAATCACCCCCTCCCCCCACCCCTCCCCGGGTTTGTAAACTCACTATTTACATGCGAGTGGGCGTGTTATTTGACGTTTTTTGGTGTCATTTACATTGAGTACACGCCTTTTTCTCCCCCCCCCCGATAAAGTTCGAAATGATGGGCCTGGCTTCGGTGTGACAAAAATTTCACGCGTCAAATTTGGCGCCTAGAGTTTGTAAGCCAGGAATCAAATCCAAAATTTTTGATAGTGAAATACGACTCATAACAACGTCTGCTTATTTCAGACCCACTGGCCCTCTGATCCCCCAAATGACGGATCTAAACCCATCTTTTAAATCTGCAGGTTGGCAAGCAAGGGTGCCCATCTCCCCCCTCCTGCCCCCAAGCTCAATGGCGCAAATTCCCCCCAAAATTTTTCACAACCCTCTTGTGCTTTTTATTTTTATTTTTACCCCGCTTTTTTATTTTATTTATTTTTTTAAATATTATTAATTTATTTTTTTAAGTATTATTTATTTATTTTTTTAATTATAACTATTGTTTTTTATATTGTATATTATTAATTTTTTTTTTAAGTTCGAATTATGCGCAGAATAGAATCACTTTTTTTCTCTTCCAAACATTCCAAGCATGCACACACGCACACAAAATAAATAAATAAATTATAATAAAGAAATAAAAGAAACAATTTAAGTTAAAAAAAAATAGTAAATAATTTAAATACATATTAATTTAAAAAGATTCCCCCCCCCCTCCAAATTTTGATGACACAACTTACGCCATAATCCCCCCCCCCTGTAGGCACCCCTGTTGGCAAGTATGCATTGCACAAAATTCGATTGAGTAATAGTTAGAAATGATGGAAGACCTTTTGGATCAAGAAATTAATAGAAGTCAAGCGTTGTGGTGGCACTCTGGATAAATAAAACGCCACTATAGAGTTGAACAGATCGAGTTACTCGTAAGCTGCGAGGCGATCCCCGCTGCTATAGTACACCATACACAATTACTTATTTCCAGTTTCTTTTCCGAAATCCAATAACCGTATACTTCTTGCGCCACAACCCACAACATTTGTTGATCATTGGGGGGCGCCAAAAGAAAAACCCACGTAACCCCCTCCCTGCGCGGAAATAGTTCCCCATCTCTGATTGGCAATTAGCGGTGCCTCGTGCGAACATCAACCCTTCTCGCCTTCAGAATTTATGGTCACCTCGTTGATTAAAGGTCACATGGAAACGGCCGCGGGCCCATAAAAAGTCAGAGTGGGGCAATTGCCCTCCGCGCAACTCTCTCTCTCCATAAATCTGTCCCTCGTCTGGCGTATAGACTTTCATCCTCATTTGTCAAAGCAACCGCAATCGCCATCGTCCCCGGATTTCATCCCCCGGCTCGTGATAGAACAAAACCGTCCACACAGCTTGGGAAAATAATCAAAATTCTTAACAACTTTCTTCTTGGCAATAATGGCCATGAATGATAAGGCAGAGGAAAACGGAGCTAAAAGCATGGAAGTAGCTGGAATTTGTTTAAGCGGATCACTTGGACGTTAAAATGTATTTATTGTATTAGCTTTTTTTAAAAAATCTCATTCACAAATTGTCAGAATCATTGCTGTACACAGTACACTGCGAAAAAAATTCCAAAATGACAGGTAGTGAGCCTAATTTCAGCCGGTAACTCATCTTCAAAACAAGAAGTTCTGTCAAGAACTAAACGAGCCTACTTTCCCGTACATCGATATCGGCATTCTAGCATATGATCAATATTCTATTAATTATCTGAAACTGAAAATTATGTCAAACATACCTTTATATAGCACTTAAAGCTGATTTCTAAAAGCAAAATATACCCCTCTCATCAGATGAAATAGACACGTAAAAAGTAAATGAACGAGTAAATAAAGTTTTGTCGCACCATTTAAAGAATGTAACTGTCATAGTTCTTCCGTAGAAAAATTACACAATCGTTTTCAGAAAAAAAATAAACAAACAAATAAAAGAACAAAGAACATCAAAACACATTTTATCAAAGAAAGAAATAAAATCGTTCGTTAATAAAATGTCTCGAATTTCATTTTTAACCCGTTGCCAGTTAATAAATATAAATAAAGAATAAAATGCTCTCGTGAATGAAAAATTCTTGTTAACAAAAAACATCGTCTGCCAAAAAAAAAAAAACAATAATAATAAATTAAACAAAACAAATAAATAAATAAACAAAAAATCGTCTGCCCAGTCAGTCATTTTTTCTGAGCCCGCATTTCCGCCGTGTTTGCGGAGTCAGAGTCGGAATCAGAGTCCTCACAGAAGATTATTCAGAAAAGTACTTACCAATACATTATTTATCAAAATCATTTTCTTACAAAGTTAGTTTGAAGGAAATCTGCCTTTAAGTTCAGAATCCACATTCAATTAAAATTTCCCCGTAGGCGCTCATGTTAAAAAATTTTCTGAACGGTTCATCATTGAACGAAAAATGGTTCAAATTGAAAAGTGAAATATGGGAATGAGTCTCTCCGAGATCTTTCGAACAAAGAAAAGTTTATTCAATTCGGACGGTTCACTTAAAAGTTATTGGGTGGGGAAAGGTTGTTTGAACGGTGCAATGTTGAACGAAAAAATGTTCAAATTGAAAATTTAAATACGGTAATGAAGTATCCTTGCCGAGATCTTTCGAACAAAAAAAAGTTTGTTTAAATCGGACTGTTCACTCAAAAGTTATTAGGGGTGGGAGCTTGTTTGAACGGTTCAATGTTGAACGAAAAATTGTTCAAATCGGAAATTTAAAAACGGGAATGAAGTATTCTTGATAAGATCTTTCGAACAAAAAAAAGGTGATTCAAATCGGACTGTTCACTAAAAACTTAGTATCGCTGGACAGGTTGTTTGAACGGTTCAAAGTTGAACCAAAAATTGTTCAAATCGAAAAATCAAATATTGGAATGAGCTGTACTCTCCGAGATCTTTCCAACAAAAAAAAGTTTATTCCATTCGGATGGTTCACTCAGAAGTTATTAGGTGGGGAAAGGTTGCTTGAACGGTTCAATGTTGAACGAAAAAATGTTCAAATTGAAAATTTAAACACGGTAATAATGTATCCTTGCCGAGATGCTTCGAACAAAAAAAAAGTTTGTTTAAATCGGACTGTTCATTCAAAAGTTATTACGGGTGATAGCTTGTTTGAACGGTTCAATGTTGAACGAAAAATTGTTCAAATCGAAAATGTAGATACGGGAATGAAATATCCTTGAAAAGATCTTTCGAACAAAAAAAAGTTTGTTCAAATCGGGCTGTTCACTCAAAAGTTAGCATCGCGGGACAGGTTGTTTGAACGGTTCAAAGTTGAACCAAAAATTGTTCAAATCGAAAAATCAAATGTGGGAATGAGCTGTACTCGCCGAGATCTTTCCAACAAAAAAAAGTTTGTCCAAATCGGACTGTTCGTTCAAAAGTTATTAGGGGGGGACAGACAGACCGACCGACCGACCGACCGACCGACGCACAAATTCCCCATCTCAATACCCTACTTTCAAATTTTTAATTTTTCGACATTCATTTTACCTTTTTATTTTTTTCACTTGGTGATATTTTTTTCGACTTGGCGATATTTTTTTAACTTGGCGATATTTTTTGGACTTGGCGAGATTTTTTTAGATGCATTAAGCTACTTTTCATACTTTTTTTCGTCTTTCTTTTATTTTTAATGGGAAAGTAGGCTAAAAAGAGGAAAGTTAGAGCTAGTAATTTTCCTGAAATTAACCTGGAATCTTAAAGGAATAACATTCCCAGTAAAAGCAGAGTTATGTCTCTGAATAAATCAGAAACCTTCCGAAAAACTTCGACATATTTGTAGTTGTAGCTTAGCTTGGCATCTTTTTATTTATCAGAAAAGTTCCTGAAGCAAACATGGTCAAGTTAAGGCAGAATTGCAAGCAAATATCGAACAGCATACTTGAAGCTACAATATCTAGATTACATTTCACCTTTGTTCGTTGCTCAGTCAATCTGGGGGGGGGGGGGTATGAAAAAGGTCATCATCCTCACAGTAGTGTTAAAAATAGCTGGCACAAAATGCATTTCAGCTACTATAGTCGTCGGGAATGGTGGTTGCATAGAATGGCTTCCCCGTTCACTTGACCTGGAACCCTTAGACTTTTTATTGGTAAGAACACATCAGACAGTGAAAGTGTGCAACCCCACCACCAACATCGCTGAAACCTAGAAGTAGTTTTATGCAGTGGTCGGAAGTATCGAGCTACAAGTAGCGAAACTACTGTAGTAGCTACATTTTTAGCAGTTTGTAGTGTAGCGCACTACTTAAAAAAAAAAAAAAAAAGTAGAGTAGTGAACAGCGCGATACGAACAAATAGTAGTTTGTAGCGATTTCTGAAAACTACTTTTAAATTGGTAATTGAAAATAAATAAATAAATAAATAAATGAAAAAATTAAAAAAAAAAAAAATAGAGAGAAAGAAAGAAATTCTTTCGAATCTGGTTTCATCGAATCTGATAGGTGCAAATCTTGCACGAAAGTACCAGTGGACGCAATGAGAAATAAGAACTATTAAAATATGAGCTGGTCTTAGATACCTCATTTTGACGCCATACATTCTATCTGTTTGACTTCATTGGTTTATTTGGCATCATAATTTCATATTCCAACAAATAATTTTCATAATCCTCAACATTCCCTGGCAAGAAATTATTAGAAATTTGGAGGTTAAATTTTTGAATCTTTCAACTTTTGAATTCAATCTTTCGGCGAATATTCGTAAAATTGTAAAAAAAAATCGTAAAAGGACAAATTAGAGCAAAAAAAAGAGTAGACAAGTTCCTAATAGTATTCCGTGTCCAAATAAGTTAATTTAGTCAATCTAAACCACTTTTCGAATTTTTTCAGTCAATCCTCAAACGGTGTATGCTTTTTTTTTAATTTATTTTTTTTAAAGTAGCGAAGTAGCAACAGCATTTCAAAAGTAGTTTGTAGTTGCTACATTTTTAAAAAAGTAGCTGTAGTTGTAGTTAACTACATTTATAACAAAGTAGTTGTAGTTGTAGTTCGCTACAAAGGAAATGTAGTTTTTCCAACCACTGGTATTACTAATGCTCATGCCAGCGTGTTACCTACCATACTGTACTGTGCAATATGTGCGGCAGGATCAAGTACTGTCACATGCGGTATATTTGTGCTAAAATACACTTCACTTCACACCTCCAGGGTCCCCCGTACCTACCACAGTTTCGTGGTTTAACCGGGATAGGGCCCTGAAGGGTGCTCTGTTCTTAATTTTGAACCAGAACCTAGGGTCGAGCAAACCCTAGGCCCAGCACCCCCAGAGGTATCGTTTCACTTGGAGGACTTTGTGACCACGACATTTTTAACGCCTCGGGATCACGTATTTCGGGATAGTGGTGATATGATTAACGTTTACAAGAAATTGATAAAAATTGTAACGGAAATGTGTTGTGTCATAGAAGTATGCAATGCGATTGCATCCGGAAAAATTTCTTCATCGTCTCTGGAAAATGTAATCCAAACAAAGGACATATCTTTTTTTTTTAACAAAACATTTTTCTATAGGTGAGTGTTACAAATATCCCCCACCCCTTTTTATGTCGAGATCAGGGTTGTCAGATTTACGAACTGTAAATACGGGACAGGTTTATGGAGGGGTGAGGGTTGAGAGACGAAGTCTAAAGGTTGATTTTTTACAATTTTGACTTTAATATCAAACCAGGGGTGATTGTGTTCCGGTATTTTACCGGATTTCCGGTATTTTCATGATAGATTCTGGTATTTTCATGTTCGAAAATACAGGAAATAAAATACTTTTAATTATCTTTTATCTTTCCACCTCCGGATTTTTTTTTCTTTTTCGAATTTTCGATGATTATACCGATAATTATTAATAATATTCATCAAATAGAAATGTTAAGATGAAAATTCTAAATGTTTTCTTACCTTACTAAATTATTTTATTTGCATCCGATATGAGAATAAAATTTTTCTCACTAAGAAAATTAATTATTATGTATGTATAATCATAAAATTAGGTGTGCTTAAGCAATAGGGGCCTTGGTTTTAAAAAAACACCCCCCCCCCTCCACTTTTTCTTTAAAACTTTCAGGTATTTTTTTATGAACTCACAATCACCCCTGTATCAAACGTTTCTTACAAATACACTGAAGTGACAAAAGTCATGGGATACCTCTTAATATCGTGTCGGCCCTCCTTTTGCCCGGCGAAGTGCAACAACTCGACGTGGCATGGACTCAACAAGTCGTTGGAAGTCTTCTGCAGGAATATTGAGCCATGCTGTCTCGATAGACGTCCATAATTGTGAAAGCGTTGATGGGGCAGGATTTTGGGCACGAACAGACCTCTCGATGGTGTCCCATAAATGCTCAATGGGATTCATGTCGGGCGATCTAGGTGGCCAAATCATTCGTTGGAATTGTCCAGAATTTTCTTCAAACCAATTGCGAACAGTTGTGGCCCGGTGACATGGCGCATTGTCATCCATAAAAATCCCATCGTTGTTTGGGTACATGAAGTCCATGAATGGCTGCAAGTGATCTCCAAGTAGCTGCACATAAGCATTTCCAGTCAATGTTCGGTCCAGTCGCACTAGAGGACCAAGTCCATGCCATGAAAAAACAGCCCACACCATTACGGAGCCACCACCAGCTTGAACAGTGCCTTGCTGACAGTTTGGGTCCATGGCTTCGTGGGGTCTGCGCCACACTCGAACCCTACCATCGGCTCTTACCAGCTGAAATCGTGACTCATCGGACCAGGCCACGGTTTTCCATTCATCTAGGGACCAACCGATATGCTCACGTGCCCACGAGAGTCGCTGCAAGCGATGTCGTTCTGTCAGTAAAGGCACTCGAGTCGGTCTTCTGCTGGAATAGCCCAAGAAATCCAAATTTCTCCGCACAGTTCTAGCAGACACGTCCATTGTACGTCCCACATTGATTTCTACGGTGATTTGACGCAGTGTTGCTTGTCTGTTAGAATTTACGACTCTTTGCAGACGTCGCCGGTCTCGATCTTTAAGTGCAGGCGGTCGACCACTGCGCTGTCCATGGTGGGATGTTATGCCTGAAATTTCATACTCTCGGCACACTCTTGACACAGTGGATCTGGGAATGTTGAATTCTCTAACGATTTCCGAAATGGCATGACCCATGCGTCTAGCTCCAACTAACATTCCGCGTTCAAAGTCTGTTAATTCACGTCGTGCGGTCATCATCACGTTAAAACCTCTTCACATGAATAACTTGAACAGAAATGAAAGCTCTGTAAAAGCACTGCGCATTTATACCTGTTCTATGCGATGCTACTGCCATCTGAAAATTTGCATATTGCTATCCCATGACTTTTGTCACTTCAGTGTATATCATATTTATTATTACAAATGGATTAAGTTTAATGATACTGAACAACTTTGTAATTAACTTGTTTTCCGTATCTGAGACCAGTAGCGTAGCTAGGGGGCCCAGCGCCCGTGGCGAACTTGAAAAATTGCGCCCCCCCCAGAGGTCGCTCTTTTGGGAGGTCATTGTGACCTCCCAAAATGTCCTTACTTCAAAAATTTTGATTTATTTATTCGAAAAATTGCAGATAATGTTGCAACCTTTTCTTTCTTTTTTCTTTCTTCAATATTTTTAATGATGCTTAGTGTAACGATGCTCAGTGTTGTAACGATGCTCAATTTCCCCCTCATGTTATGTGTGCATGATATGTCTGCTTGTTCATATTATTGGGTAAAATTCAAGTTTTATTTTTTACAAGCTTTTTGTTCAATTTGAGAATTATTGTCTTTCCAACAATTTTAGGTTTGGGGTGTTACTACCTTTCCTCATCTATTCACATAAATTCAAAAAACAAATAATTCTTGCAATTCGTTATTGAACATAGTTTGTTTTTTTTCCCACACAACAGCTTTTATTTTAAATATAATTTGTTTTAAAACATTAGAAGAAGGTATAAAATAAACATATGTGCATTTTAAATAAAAATCAAACCATTGATTCTATTTTAATTAGGAAATCAAATAAAATAATATTTTTACTTCAAAGAATTACAAGTAGCTCGTGATAAAAGTACTACGTACGTGGCACGCTAATGAGTTTCGTGTTTGATTTAGTTAAGCCTTCATTCAAAATTATCATTATCATTATTATTACTGTTTCATAGCAACCATGTTTTGTAACAACGGATTTCATGTTTAATCATTTAGGCTTAATCGCTTTAAATTTGACTACTTATTAATTGATGTCTTCGCTAATTAAAATCGTATTATTATATAAATTGAGACTAATGAAGCCTGAAAAATTACCTATCTATCGTAGCTGGTTCGACTTTCAGTTCCTTGGCGTTCAGGAGAAAGAAGCGTGACATAAATAGATAGAAAGAATGATAGATAGAAAGAAAGATACTCAGTTTTTAATATAAGTAGATAACTAAATTCTATCCTGCCAGATAGATTTAAGCTAACATCAGTGTATCCAACCGAAATCCACCAAAGCAAACCATTTTGCATGTTTGCCATTGTTTGTGTTGTAGCGTAGGGGCGCAGTTTGCGCTGCTCGTGGTGTTCTCAAATTTTCACTTTTAGTCTGTTTGGACTTGACCAATCTTTTTTTTAATCGGTCAAAATGCCGCCCCCCTGGCTGCTGCGCCCGTGGCAAGAGCCACTCCTGCCAACCCCTAGCTACGCCACTGTCTGGGACCGTTTCTGAGATAATAACGCTAACGCGGATTTTTACTGCCAGGTATTGCTCTACGTGGCTTTACTGTGAAGCGCAGGGCCCTTTTCATTTTCCAAAAGATCCAACGAAAATTGCAAGTTTGTTTGCTTCTATTTAAAAGCAATTTTGAACAAGTAGATAGGGAATGGCTTTTAAAAATGCTTTTAAACTGTTATCTTAACTTAAAACCTGTGATATTTGAAAGGTTTAAAGTGTCCAAAATTCAAATACAAACCAATTTAAATTCAGTCTAAAATTTATTTGTTAAATTTATTAACAAAATTGATTTTATTATTACTATTATTTTTTACTAGCAAAAATACCCGGCGTTGCCTGGGCCAGTAAAAATATTGAGAAACAATTTATAATCGCCTTTTTTTTTCCTAAACTAAAAGAACTCAAAACGTACCGCTTTGACGATTTAAAATGTCGCTAAATTTGCGGTAACTGTTTTGGGATACCTAGGATAATTTTGCTCCCCTCCCTACTTTATGAAAATATGCTTAGGTATTATAAAGTCAGTAATTTTTGTCAAAGAAAAATTGTCATTTAATGCTGAGAAAATATTGCTGACCATGAAATGACGCTAAAAGTTTTTGTCCTAAGTGATTTCGAAATTAGTAGGGAGCATTTGACAATTATTCGTGCGAAAAACACAAATTAATGGTAGTTTTAGTTTTGAGAGTTTGATTAATTTCGTATGCGGATTACTTTACGCTTTGACGTAAGTTTTAAAAGTTTATTAATGACAACGTACGGAATCGGCAAAAAAAAAAAAACTGAACTTTTCTTCAACTGTGGGAGTATTATCTCGATGATTAAGATTTTGGCGCAGTTTACAAATATCAGACAACAATCGTTTTATTTTAGTTATATCGTGTAAGAAGCAAAGTATTATCTTTGGTATTATTGCATAGTCTTTGGCGCCAAAACTGGCGTCCGTTGAAAAATTACCCATAATCTTAGTTATAATATTCTTGCAACAAATTCGGCAAGATACCTGTTCGATTGGATTCTAAGTGACCAATTGTAAGTACCCGCCCAATCAGCGCAAACATATTTTTAAAAATACCGTAAAATTGTATTTTTTATCCGTTACCTGATTAAGCAGGACCGACAAAATTTACGAAACTTGTGAAAATAATTGATACAGTGAACAATTTACTAATAAAGGAATACAATTTATTCTAAAAAAATAATATTTTCACGCAGCAATGCACATTAAGAAACACATTGCTTAAGGATAAATATTCTACTTACACAACTAAGACTACAATACGTTTTAAATACAAATCCTGGTAAAAGCCTGGATATTCCCCATGAAGCTGGAAAAAAAACCTTCATGATTTGACTTGAGAAAAGATTTGAACATTAAATACGGAAAGAAGAAATGATGCTCGCAATTTTAGCTTGCGACAGGGAGTTGAGATGATACACTAAATACTGAATTAGTTTGTTGGAAGCCTTCGCGGATTTATGCGAAAAATGTGCTTAAATTGGAATGAAAAAAGCGCTACCAATCGAACTTTTTCGAATATCGTTATAAATTATAGCCTATGTGTTATTCTGATGTATAAGCTACATTATGGTAAAAGTTCCATTAAAATCCATTCAGTAGTTTTTGCGTGAAAGAGGAACAAACATCCATACATCCATACATCCATCCAAACTTTCGCATATACAGGGTGTCCACTCCAATCGTGGACCAATAGCTAATTTCTAAACCGTTAGAGATAAGCATATAGTTTATTTAGGAAAAAATCTCCAAATTACGAAAGGAATTTTGGGTCCATTCAATGTTTTTCAAAAAATCAAATTTTGAAAGAGTTACGAAATTTAAATTTTTATACAGCCCCCCAGTCCTATCAATCATATTTAGTAAAACATTCTTGACACTGTAACGTTTAAAACTAAAAAAAAATCACTCTTCTACCACAAAAATTGACCGAGTTATGACGTTTTGAAAAATCAAGATTTTGAAGGATTTCGCATGCGGTCCCTTAAGCGATCTCTCGATGACGTCATGAAACAATGCAAAATCTTGATTTTTCAAAACGTCATAACTCGGTCAATTTTTGTGGTAGAAGAGTGATTTTTTTTTAGTTTTAAACGTTACAGTGTCAAGAATGTTTTACTAAATATGATTAATAGGACTTGGGGGCTGTATAAAAATTTAAATTTCGTAACTCTTTCAAAATTTGATTTTTTGAAAAACATTGAATGGACCCAAAATTCCTTTCGTAATTTGGAGATTTTTTCCTAAATAAACTATATGCTTATCTCTAACGGTTTAGAAATTAGCTATTGGTCCACGATTGGAGTGGACACCCTGTATAATAGTAGTAAGATTAATATTAAGCGGGGTATTTGTTTAAGCGGGGATCATTAACATTGCCTCTATGGCATGGGTTCCGGGATGTTTTATTGGTATAAGCGGGGTATTCGTTTATCCGTTACCCTATTATGCGGGGACGAGAGTATATTTAATACTATATTATTAATACTAAAGGCTGAACTATATTACATTTTGATGTATTTTTGATAAGAGCATGTAAACTTGTAACACATCATTGTTTAAAGCTTTATAGTTTGATTAATTCTAAAAGCGTATTTTTTACTTTTTTTAAGTATAATTTAATTATGGGCGATTCTCTGTAAACTCGTCATTTTTTGCACGAAATCTGTCCGGGCATGGTTTTTTGAAATGTTCGTATAATTATTTTACTATTGTTCAGAAAATGAATTTATTACTTTGGCTTGAAAGAGGGCCAATTGAAGCTTGTGTTTTTCTGATAAATTGTGATAGGGAGCAAGTCCCCCGCCTGTTATAACTAGGCAGGGGACTGTGCCAGGTGACTGTGTTTTTGCTCTTTGTTGCGTAATATCTGCAAAACTATTGGAGCATAATTAGTTACGAGACTACCTATAAATTTAGGCACAAATCGTGGACATAATAACTAATATGTTTCATAATTAAACTAATTGACATTAGCAAATGCACCCACAGCTCGATCATAGCATCCTAAGACTGCAGTTTCGCCCTTATTATGGGCTCCTCAGTTAGGAATAGCCAATGATCGAGCCGGAGGCAAATATCCTCTTATTGTAGCTAAGAAGATTTTATTAATTGACATTAATAAAATCACTTCCCAGAGGACTGTTTTCGTAACGATCCTGATGCATACTTTCATCACAAGTGTGGCTCTCAAACTAAACAAAGTATCGTTTCAGCACCGTTCTCGGCAATTTCAACTAATTCACACTGATTGCTTTAAACTTCATGTCAAAAAACATTTGCAAGAGTAACAGATTTTTTCTATTGGAGCTTTGAATTTGACTCAGGGGACTGTTTGAAAAATCTCCAGACAGAATTTACGTGACAATTTTAAGTTTTAAAAATAAGTAATTAGACCTTATATCATGAAAAAAATATAGCTGCATTATTCTATTTTTAGATAATAATTGCCAAATTTATGTAGTGTTGATAGGATTTTTGGAATATTACTTTGAAGTGTTAGATAATACGATTGAGACAGCCAGGGGACTGTGTTTTTAGCACTTAGATAATTTCTAGAAAAAAAAAATAAAATTGTTATCGCTCCAAATACAATCTGGCCACCGAGTATTAATATTTTACTCATATTAAGAGCGATAATTATTTTATTACACTTTATTATTTTTAAAATACTCGGTCCGGACAGCAAATTACCAGTTTACAGAGAATCGCCCTTATTTAACTCAGAAATTTACATTATTTCACACAAGTCATTTATTGTTTTCCACCCTTCAAATTACTAGCACTTTTTTGGGAGTATTGCTACCATTTCTGGATTTCAGGCATTGAAGTACCTATACCTTTAATTCCAAATAAAAAAATTTAAATATACGAGTATGTTTTCAGCCTTAAATTTGCACAGAAATTTTGACTGCCCCTTTCATCTACTTTCCTAATTAAATAAAAAAAGAATAAATAAAGACATGAAGAGTCGCTCAGTGCATCGTAAAAATATCACCAAGAACAAAAAAAAAAAAAAAAAAAAAAAAGCGAATACTAAATAAAATTGAATTCTATCGAAAATTTAGAAATTGGAAAGTAGGATTTTGAGACGGAGTAAATGTGTATGTCGGTCTGTCTGTCTGCTCCCTCTCGCCCCCCACCCTCCATAACTTTTGAGGAAATTGTCCGATTTGAACTTTGTTTTTGTTCGAAAGATTTTAACGAGAATATCTGTCTCCAATTTTCACTTTTTGAGGTGAACAATTTTTCATTTATTTTAAAATTGCACAATCGCAATTATGTTTGCAGATTTTGCTGAATTGTCAGATACAATTCACCGAACAAGAAAAAATTGTGGAAGGTTACAGCGACGTCCCGTGACCTCCCACTGGAGCGCCCCTGAGCATGGAAGAAATATCAAATGCCATTACTGCGTGTGTTCACGTATTCCAAAGGGCCCCATGCAGACAATCTAATGCACGTAGACAATCTATTAACAAGAGCATAAATATCAAGTGCAGAAGTCGAGATATTAGCAAAAGTTTGACATTAATGAAGACTCACTTCACACAATAAGCGTTCTCTCAAATTATGACAACTTCCGATCGCACAAATCGAAGGATTCGCAGAACTATCAACGGCCCATAAAAACGCCACTCACTATTGGGGCTCCCCGGGGGTCATTTATGGCTTCATAACCATCAAGGATGGCTCATATGCGGCCCTCCGCACGTGGGTGCGTCGAGCACCCCCGGGTAATGGCGTCGTAAAAGCATAAATATCGTCTGGCAGATGGGACAGCCCTGGGGCAGTTTTGAAGTGAAATGAAGAGAGAATCATAATCGGCTTCAAAGAATCGAACATCGCTGATGAGTTGCTGTCAGATGTGTGAGTGTGTTTTCTGGGACATTGAATTTTGGTATGGTTGCAAATTATTACGTTTTGCAGAAAACAGGTAATACAAGTACTAACATTAAATTAAAAATTTAAACAACCCCTCACCCTGATTGATGATCTTATATTAAAACAAACTTCTCTGGTCATAAAGCATTTTAAATCTAAATATATTTAATTGTTTTCGAGAGGATATGGTAAGCACGGAAACGGAAAAAATCCTTACTAGTAAAATTTTGCTAGTCGCAAAAGCATAATAAAGGAAAATATTGAAAACCTTATACTAAAATCGATTACAAGTATTTTAATTGTTAACAATTAGAAACAGGCAGTAGATGAACATTTTAAATCATTGAGTTTTCTTTCCTCGTCTGTCAGCAATGACAATCCTGTAGCTCTAAGCTTTAGCCGCATTTGCTAAAAAAAAGTTATAATTTGAGTTCTATTTCACACGGAAGTTCCAAACACATCTTATCAGACGCAGAGTTTTTTTTTTTCTTTCTGTTGGCACTATTGTTTTAAATTTCACAGTATATTTTCACTTTAAAAATCGCGAAAAACATTTCAAAGGTTTTTAATTAATGTCTTTGCTTTTTTATGTCATCCGAAGACGCGACCTAGCGAAGAACACTCTCGGTCACGGGTACGGTGCAACAGACAGATACATAGACACGCCAAACTTATAACTCCGTTCCTTGTTGCGTCATAGGTTTAAAATGAAGTGTACTGCACTACTGCACGTAGAAGTTACAGTAATGATTTTTGTACGTCACCTCTTCTATGGGATTTCCTCATTTATGCGTCCATGTTAAAAAATCATGTTTAAGGTACGTAATAATCATTGCAATTCAGCGTGTATTTATGCGTCACTGAATCAGATACAAGAGCGAATCTAGAAGGCCGGAAAGGAGGGGGGGGGGGGCTTCCTTTGAGTGACCAAATTTAGTCTAAAGCTGTATGCTGAGGATGTTGCGAAAAAATCCGCGCCGACCCCTTATTTTTAGCCCAAAAATTATACTCTGATTTCCACTGCCCCTCTTTCCGATACCAACCTCCTACCCTGTTTTTTTAAAAAATAATTCAAAATATTAATGTATTTGTGTGACAGACATTTGAATAACGGTGAAAAGTATACTTTAAAAATAATGTGAAAGGAAAATTAAATTGTTAAAAACAAATTGCTGTTGGCAAAAACAATCGGCAAGTTTTGGAAATTTTATTTTATTTTCGTCGAATACCTGTGAACATTATTATTGATGTTTTTGAGTGTTGAATCGATTCATTAAAACAAATCTGTTATCTTGTTTTTTCTTCCAATTTTTAACTTCTGTACTTCATTTAATTGATATTTTAACTCCTAGCGGAATATAGTTTATTGCAGAACACATGTTTGCATACATTTTATTCTTGTTTGCAAAACTTTAACTATTTAGCAATTTATTTTATTGAAATTAAAGCGACTTCAAATTATGCGTTATTCAAAGATTTATGAATTTAATTTTCATTACTTTATTTTAATGCTCTTATTTATTTATTTATTCATTGTTGTTGAGCTATGTTGTACTAATAAGCACCTGGGCAACGCCGAGTATTAAGCTAGTTACCTGAAAAGTAGTTTTTTTTTTTGAATGGAAATGCTTTAGAATGTCATATTGCAACCAAGAATGAAAGACGCACTTTTTAAATTGGATTAGCATTAAATTATCGGGATCCGGCTATAAGGTCCAAGACCAAAAGGTTCATGCCCAAAAAGTTCGAGGTATATATGTAAAAAAAGATGCACCACTTTCATTCTCGGTGTGCGACATTTCCTATTTAGTTGTCGAAAAATACTTCTTGGAAACGAAGCTAACAACTCATTTTGACTGCCAACTGCGCTCGTTTGATCTCCTCCTTTCGACAACATCAACTCATTTTTTCTTTTTTTTTTCTTTTTATCTTCAAGAACAACACGTACCTGTAGGTTCCAGTCGCCCTGGAACCTGGGAATTCGCTAAAGACCCCAAGGAGAAAGTTCGAATCCATCCATTCAGCCATACTTAGCACTAATCTCTTTTTGGCCACTGACTTACGCGAATCAGGCGGTGGGCTTTTAGCGGCTTCTTTTCGCCCATTGTCAGTTCCAGTATCTTTTCTGTATTGTTGGTGGCATCATCCCTATGGGCTTGATTCGAGAATGGAACAAAGCGACTTGTTAGGTGGTCGAGGCAATCGCTGGAAATGATCTGGAGGCCATGAGTCTGGATCCCACGCTGCAATGAATAGCGAAAGTGTGGCGAAACATGACAACCGCGAACAAGTCTACAACAGGTACAACAGGATTAGAATATCTAAAAGCTATCAGTAAACATGTCAGGCAAAATAGCCATTTCTCTGGTTCGGCGGCATGTTTGTTGATTCCTGCTTTGTGGACAAATGAGTTTGTTTTGTTCGGAAAGAATGGCAGACGATTTTTTAAGCTTTTGGTTAGTAACTGTTGTAAACTAATTCTAGTATTGATTTTCTGATAAGAATGGCTTTTTTCCCAATCAGGCTCCTTTAAAAAAATAAAATAATAATAATGATGATTTGCCTGCTAGCAATTAATTATGATTTCAATTCATATGCTTTGACACTTATTGTAGCTAATATTTAACGCCGCATGATATTGCATTATATAATTTTTCGTTTTCATATGGTGTAAATATAGTGGTGCCCTACCTTTTTCTGCTTGAGGGTCGCACCTCATATTTAAATTATTCTCGTTGACATAACGTATATAAAATTTCAAACTATATCATTCTCTTCTAAATAACATGGAACAATATAGAACAGGGAAGAAAATTACAACCCAATAATTGTTGGTTATCATTACTTGATGCTTATTTTATTACAAGCATGTTCTTAAGAAATTAATTTCTGAATATTTCGCTCCAAATCTATGACATTGCTTTTTCTCATGCTTTTCGATTCGTAACACTAAACAAGACTACGGGCCACATGGATTAGCTTCGCAGGCCGTATAGGTTTAGCACCACTGATCTAATCAATAAAGAAATTAATTTTTATTTCAAAAGGGTATTAATTATCCTTTTGAAACAAATATGGGGGGGGGGCGAGGTCCTAATGCTCCTATCCTAACTTATGGCTCTTACCTTTTATAATTGTTCCTGTTTATACAATGATCAAATTTTTCATTTAGTCAAAACTTATTTATTAATCAATATGACTTTTCCACAGTTCTTCAGTGACTTTCCCCACGTTCTTAAAGTTTTCATCTTGGCTATTGAAATTTCTTGTTTAGTCATTAGATTATTTTTCTTAAACCTGTGGACTTTTTCCTTAGTCATTAGATATTAACTGACTCATCAGGAATTTCACTGTTAAATCGCACGACTTCTGCTTCTTGGAACTCTTAAAATGTTTCTGACATTATTAAAGTTCTTTTTTTAAACACTAATATTTGGGGTCCGGACAGAAGGTCCTAAACTAAAAGGTTCACCGGAAGAAGATCCGAGGGCGAGGGACACAAGGTCCGGCGGACACAAGATCCAGAGGACATTACCATTTTTGTCAATAGGTCTCTTAGTTCGTGAGATTTTTTCGCATATTCTGATGATTTCCGCATTAGATGTTAAAAACTTAAAATTATTCATGCTCATTGGAACTTATTCTTGAGCATCGGACTTTTATTCTCAAATATTAGCATATTTTTTTTGTCAATCATTATATTTAATGCACAGTTATTCGGAGTTTCTGCTTTCTAATATGCCCTACTTCTTACTTTTCAGGGGTCCTTAGCTGGTAATTCATTAGAATTTTACTCTCAGTCATGAGAGTTTTTTTTCCTCAAACAAAGGGACTTCGTGTTCGATGATTGAAAATCAGAGCCGGATTTATACTGCCATGATAAGCACAAAATTGAGTTATTGCCACCAGGTGGCTCTTTGTGACGTATTTTACCTAAATACAAAATTTATTTAAGAACGGGAAATATTTAAAAAAAAATTCTGAAAAAGTAACATCTGGATTAAATACATGGTGACTCAAAACTTTTAAGAGTTACATCTCAGTTTGAGCTCGACTGCAGATACCACTTCTGCGCTTAGCAAGGCAGTATA
The DNA here is from genome assembly GCA_038373865.1 of Uloborus plumipes. Lineage (NCBI taxonomy): Eukaryota > Metazoa > Arthropoda > Arachnida > Araneae > Uloboridae > Uloborus > Uloborus plumipes. The sequence continues at coordinate 4,263 of JAXGGA010016481.1, read as the reverse complement.
AGGCGTGACAAGCCGGGGACTCACCCTATAGGTGACAACTACTGAGTGGGGACGAATTTACCCCTTTTTTGTGTGTGTGTGGGGGGGGGGGGGTTGAAACTCGATGTAAAAACTTGAAGAAAGATGGGTTACAAGATTTTGCTTGGGCTCAGAAATATCGTAGATCCAGGACCAGGGGCGGCGTTTCAACATTTCATTTGAGGGAGCGAGATTTTTAAGGCTGAAGTGCCTCGGTATGGAATAAAATACAAATTGGTTGGCAGAAAGAGATCTTAAAATGGATTTAATATTAAGAAAAATTAGTTATTAAAATGATTTAAATTTTTATGACCAAATATTTAATTGTTTTTTAATACATCTACAATGCTTGGAATCAAGAACAAGAGAAAATTTTGTTTTTCATCAATGTCCAGTATCTTTTGCTATTTCCTAGGCAGCAAAGATGAAATTCCTTTCTTGTTCTGTTGTGCTTATATTAGACTTAAAAAACTCATATTTCCGATTCCTTTCTCTTTGAAATAATCTGGAGGAAAAAGTTTCGGGTTTTATCAACTGTTGTTGAAAATTGACAAGCTTTTTTAATTTTATTTTGAACGTGATTATTGATTTGTGATATACATACATAAATTGAATTTACCTGTTTTTATCATTCTGCGGAAGATTTTTGAGAGTGCAGCCGCCCCCTCTTGACCCGCTTATTTGCCGCCCCTGTCCAGGACTGTTGAAAATTTGGCCAGTTTGGAATTTTCGTGTTAGAAATTTTACTTTAGTTTCATGCCTTTAGTAAAGGGATCTTTTTTGTGTGCCCTCTTTCTGCTCAGCGCCCACAAGGACCTTACTCATAGTGTCCATTCATATAAGGGCGATTCTCTGTAAACTCGTCATTTTTCACACAAAATCTGTCTGGGCACTGTTTTATGAAATGTTCGTATAATTATAATACTATTACTCAGAAAATGAATCTATTACTTTGGTTTGAAAGAGGGCCAATTGAAGTTTGTATTTTTCTGATCAATCATGATAGGGGGTAAGTCCCCCGCCTAGTATAACGAGGCAGGGGACTGTGCCAGGTGACTGTTTTTGCTCTTTGTTGCGTAATATCTGCAAAACTATTGGGACATAATTAGTAACGAGACTACCTATAAATGTAGGCACAAATCGTGCACATAATAACTGATATGTTTTATAATTAAATTAATTGACATTAATAAAATCACTTCCCAGAGGACTGTTTTCGCAATGACCCTGATGCATACTTTCATCACAAATGTGGCTCTCAAACTAAGCAAAGTAGCGTTTCAACACCATTCTCGGCGATTTCGGCAAATTCACACTGATTACTTTAAACTTCATGCCAAAAAGAATTTGTAAAAGTTATAGATTTTTCGTATTACAGCTTTGAATTTGTTGCATGGGACTGTTTGCAAAAACTCCGGACAGAATTTACATGATAATTTTGAGTTTTAGAAATACGTAATTATAATTTATTTCATAAGAAAAATATAGCTTCATTATTCTATTTTTCGATATTAATTTCCAAATTTATGTAGTGTTAATAGGTTTTTTGAAATACTATCTTGAACAGTTAGACTACGGGATTGGGACAGCCAGGGGACTGTTTTTGGCGCTTAAATAATTTCTAGAAAAAAAAAATTAAATTGTTATCACTCAAAATACAATTGGGCCACAAAGTATTAATGCTTTACTTGTATTAAGAGCGATAATTACTTTATTACACTTTATTATTTTTTAAATACTCAGTCCGGACAGCCAATTACCAGTTTACAGAGAATCGCCCATAAACGAGCTTGATGATTGCTAAACGTCTTACATCTTTCGGCGCAAAAGTTTTTTGATGAAATACAAAAATCAAATATATCTTGCTTATCATTTTTTAAGTACAATAAAGTATCAAATTTCGCATTAAAAGGTTACCTTTTTTTTCGCCGTGTGTGATGAGTACAGTTGATAATCTTCTGTACAAAGTTTGGAGAAAAACAAAGAAAGCGGTCGCGTCGTATAGAAAGAAAATTGCTTATAAATCTTAATTTTATCTCGTGGATCAACTAGATTTATGGTTCTGATCTAAAGGTGAGACAGTTATGGAATTTAATATCAAAAACGAATAGGAATGCTTGTTGATTTAATCCTTTTAATAGCTTGTTTTAAAATCTAAAGCAGCATTATCTATAGTTTTAGAAAGTAAACTGTTTTATAAGCAGAGGGTAATTTCTATAGCAAAAGTAGTGCCGGTGCCCTATAGTTTTCAAAACTTATTTCCATATATAAGTAGCTTGCATCATAGGCGTAGCGTAACCAAAAGTTTTCGAGGGCACAGAGATCTTGAAATTTAAAAGTGTGAGTTGAAGCCCTAGTCCCCCCCCCCCCCCACGCGCACGCAGATTTTTTACTTTGATTTTCACTCTTACATTTCCGATTCAAATGCATAGACATTGTATTCCACTTTTTTTTTCTCAGTTACCATCAGTTGCCCCAGAGCCGGATTGAGAATTGACAGGGTTTTAAGCTATTACAGGTCCGGACAATTTCTTCGGTAGCAAAACAGTCTATTTTTTCACTTTGTGTGACTTTTTTTGCTGATAGTCCCAATGTCGTTGTTGTTTGTTTCGCCGTTTTTTAAAGTTTCCACTGTCTTTTTTTATGGATTCACATTGTCCGTTTCGTGCATTATCTCGCTTCTGACGTCATTTTCGTCTGGTTTGTAAAAATGGTTTTTCTTTTTCAAAAAATTCACTCAATAAGTTTTTCTACTAACAAGTCAAAATCATTTTTCATTTACAAGACTTACACAAACTTTTTTTTACAAAATAGATTAGTTTCATTGCTGTTGAAAGCTGCTCTGGCATTCTTTTCTTCTGGCTAAGGCCCTTGTAAGAGGCTTCCTTCGATCGTCCAATCTGATCTCCCTACTCCCTTCACAACAAATGGAGACTAAAGGTGCTGACATTTTCTTGGGGTCCAGGTGAGGCAATTTCGCATTTTTTACATTTTAATATCGTTAAAAAGTTTAAATTTGTATCTTTCCTACTATATGTCACATTTTATGAAAAAACAGAAGCATCGGAAATTTTTGTTCGTTCAAAAGCATACCCGTGTTCATCACATCCATGACATCAGCGGCGTAAGCAGACAAATCGTTTCAGGGGGGGGGGGGCTGAGGCGAAACTCTTGGAGATAGGGGGGGCACCTCATAAATAATTAAATGAAGTGAATATTTCAAATTTGTGATATCAATACTAATTTAATGTGATAAAAATACATCTTTTTCTTTGATAGTTATAATTTCTATAAAAAAGAAAAAGCGTTTTGACGAAAACGGAAAATTATAAAAATAAAGTTAGGATTTTTTTTTTTTTTGTTTTACTGACAGAGATGTTCTTAAATCACATGCTTGCACATATATTGCAATTTGTACTTTAATATCGATCATTTTACTATTGTTTCTAATACTGGGTTTTAATCACATCTGTTTAAATATAATGAAAAAAGGAGATATAAATGAACAAGCAGCATTAATCATTGTTTCTGAAACATATATTTGCAATAAAAATGAACAAAATTGAATTTCGTAAAATGTTCATAAATGCAACAGTAATACAGTAAAATAAACGAGTCAAAACTTTTTAAAAATTTCATTTCTCTTAATTTCTTTTCGTTTTGTCTTATACCGAATTATTTTATCGGAAAACTCTTTCTGATGTTGCGACTTTGAAAAGTAAGAAAGGAAAAAAATATATATATTAAAGCTTAAATGCAAAAAAATCGTTTTAAAAATTTCGGAGGGGGCCGCAGCCCTATTAGCCCACCCCCTGAGTATGCCACTGCATGACAGCTTTAAATCCGTTTTTCTTGAAACATGCATTTTTCAAGTTCTTCATGGTCCTTTTCTCAATATCTATCAAACTTACAGGGCCAAATTTTTAACCCATTAATGCCTGACATTTTTTTTTGTCCGACGATATTTTGTATACTGGTTACAAAAAGTGTTTAATGGACAGGAAAAATAATAAAAAAAATATTATGTAAAAAATAATATTTTTATTAAGGAAAGAAAAATCGTCCCTTAAAAGTTACGATAGACCCCAGAGGGTACATACTTTTTTTACTAAATTTGTTTTCTGCCTACGATATAATATTTAAAAAGACATTTTATAAGAAGAAATAAAATCAGCAATTAACATAAACTGGGAAGCTGGGAATAACTTTGAAAACTTGGCTTTTTTCTTGAGATTGTGAACGATG
>JAXGGA010016480.1:0-26571 GCA_038373865.1 Uloborus plumipes | reverse complement strand
GGGTACTCAGGGCCCGTGCCCTGGACAAGAAATTTCTAAGGGGCAAGAAATTTTTCCAGAAATCAGTTGAATTCTTTTTAAAAGTTGTCCCAGTGCTTTAAGACATTTTTTTTTTCTTTTAACGTTGCTATCTTTTGCTTTTCAACCTCTCTTTTTATTTCGCTGAGGTGGGAAAAGGAATATGAAAACCTAATTTTATACCCAAATCCTATTTTTAAGCAGTATACTACCAGCTATAACGTAATATCAGTTGGAACACATTACTTTGACCGTAGTTTACTTTAATATTTGCGAGCGCGTTAATTATTAAGAAAACATTGGTAGAGACATTGTTACTTATTTATTGATTTTGATTTTACTTTTATTTATTTAATCTGACCTACTGCAGGATAATGTGTTAGCCGCTTCGTCATGCGTTTTTTTCTTCTTCTTTTTGGCCTGCTTTCCCGTTAAAAATTAAAAAAAAAGACGAAAAAAGTATTAAAAGTAGCTTAATGCATCTAAAAAATATCGCCAAGTCCAAAAAATATCGCCAAGTTAAAAAAATAAAAAGGTAAAATGAATATCGAAAAATTAAAAATTTGAAAGTAGGGTATTGAGATGGGGAATTTGTGTGTCGGTCGGTCGGACTGTCGGTCCCCCCCTAATAACTTTTGAATGAACATTCCGATTTGGACAAACTTTTTTTTGTTGGAAAGATCTCGGCGAGTACAGCTCATTCCCATATTTGATTTTTCGATTTGAACAATTTTTGGTTCAACTTTGAACCGTTCAAACAACCTGTCCCGCGATGCTAACTTTTGAGTGAACAGTCCGATTTGAACAAACTTTTTTTTGTTCGAAAGATCTTTTCAAGGGTACTTCATTCCCGTATCTATATTTTCGATTTGAACAATTTTTCGTTCAACATTGAACCGTTCAAACAAGCTGTCACCCCTAATAACTTTTGAATGAACAGTCCGATTTAAACAAACTTTTTTTTGCTCGAAGCATCTCGGGATGGATACTTTATTACAGTATTTAAATTTTCAATTTGAACATTTTTGGTTCAACATTGAACCATTCAAGCAACCTTTTTCCACCTAATAACTTTTGAGTGAACCGTCCGAATGGAATAAACTTTTTTTTTGTTCGAAAGATCTCGGCGAGTACAGCTCATTCCCAGATTTTTCGATTTGAACAGTTTTTGGTTCAACTTTGAACCGTTCAAACAACCTGTCCCGCGATTCTAACTTTTGAGTGAACAATCCGATTTGAACAAACTTTTTTTTGTTCGAAGGATCTCAGCAAGGATACTTCATTACCGTATTTAAATTTTCCATTTGAGCATTTTTTCGTTCAACATTGAACCGTTCAAGCAACCTTTCCCCACCTAATAACTTTTGAGTGAACCGTCTGAATGGAATAAACTTTTTTTTGTTTGAAAGATCTCGGAGAGGCTTTCCCATACATTCCCATATTTCGCTTTTCGATTTGAACCATTTTTCGTTCAATATTGAACCGTTCAGAAAAAAAATTAACATTAGCGTCTACGGGGAATTTAAGTTGAATGTTGATTGTGAACTTAAAGTCGGATTTCCTTCAAACTAACTTTGTAACAAAATGGTTTTGATAAATAGTGTTTGTAAAGTACTTTTCTGAGTAATTTTCTGTGAGGACTTTGATTCCGACTCCGCAAACGTGGCGGAAATGCAGACTCAGAAAAAAAAAATGACTGACTGTGCAGACGATTTTTTGTTTATTTATTCATTTGTTTTATTTTATTTATTGTTACTATTTTTTTTTTTTTGGCAGACGATTTTTTTTTGCAACAAAAATTTTTCATTCACGAGAACATTTTATTCTTTATTTATATTTAACAACTGGCAACCGATTAAAAGTGAAATTCGAGACATTTTATTAACGGACGAGTTTTTTTTTCTTTTTTTTTTCTTTCTTTGATGAAATACGTTTTGATGCTCTTTGTACTTTTATTTATTTATTTATTTTATTATTATTATTATTTTTTTTTTTTTTTGAAAACGATGGAGGATTTTTTCTACGGAGGAACTGTAACAGTTACACTCTTTAAAAGGTGCGACAAAACTTTATTTATTCGTTAATTACTTCTTACGTGTCTATTTCATCTGATGAGAGGGGTATATTTTGCTTTTCGAAATCACCTCTAAGTGCTAAAAAGGTATGTTTGACATAATTTTCAGTCTCAGATAATCAAGAGAATAATGATCAGATGCGAGAATGCCGATGTCGATGTACGGGAAAGTAGGCTCGTTTAGTACTTGACAGAACTTCTTGTTTTCTGACAGTAAAGCTACATTTATAGAGTTTGAGGGGTGACACTCGTGGTGAGAATGCCACTGTATACAGTAAATTAACCATTCAAAGGATAGGGCTTTTACCCTAAGTGCCCTGTGCACTTTTGTGAAAGTGCACAGGGATTTTTCACAAAAGTTGAAAGTGCCCTGTGCATACTGTTTCATTTACTTAGGTAAAACCTTTCGCATATTTACGCATGCGTCAGGTCTTCTCTGATCTTACCAAAACATGGGTGATAGGTAAAATAACAAAAGGGGAAGAATAATAAGAAGCATTTTGATGCGTATCAAACAACGTAGAATGATGCTAATTTGAAATACATAGTTTAGTTGAATATGTCAAAAGGATAACAAAAATGCAAGTTTAAATTTAAAACTTCGGAAAGTTCCCATTCATAACCGATAACCCATCACCCCCTTTTTAAGTGGGATGGTTCCTGAGTGTTAGGCGCAACTTTACGGACTGACAGTACAAACTTGCAAGTTGAATTCTGGATTTAACAAATGGCAGAAAAGGTGTACTTGACTGTTCGTTAGTTAAATTGTTGTGGTGAGTTAAGTATTTTAACTTTCATTCATCTTTCTTAGTAGGATAGTAGGTAAAAGTTTCAAACGAATATTTTAGAAAACTAACATCGAACTTTTGAAGAACCTAAAAGCAACTTTTCACATTAATATAAAATAAAAAAGTTGGCAGATGCTTTTTTTTTTCGGTAATAACGTTTAAAAAAACAATACAGAAATAAAAATAAGTAAATGCTTAGTTTTTTGAACAGGCTACTTATTGTATAGTTCTCCTAAACTTAAGCTTATTTCTTAATTCTCTTCCTGTATTACCTAGCATAAAATGCATTATGGAACGTTTAGGATAAAAATGATCTATAGACAAAATTAATTTTGTTTAACAGTTTAAGCATTAAGTACGTGAATAATTAAAAATGCAACTTTAATGTTCTTATGCTTATACATTATACTAAATACTTTCGCTTCATCGCAATTTTCGTCTCGTTTTGAATTTTAAAAAAAACTTTCATTTTCAAAATTTGTTAAAGAGTTGCATTCGATTACTACTCTCCAGTGAATTACCAGTCTTTTCAGATAATTTAATCGATTTTCGCAAAATGATTTTAATTTGCGAGATTTCATTTTAGAGGGAGCTTGAAAGAGTTAATGAAGTTTCCCTTTTCTTTTTACGTTCCCTTTCGCATTCATTTAGAAAGCCTTATGGAATTTTTCCTCCCAAATTATTAATGCAACCCTACCCAGCTACTTTAATTTTAATTAAAATCCGAACTTTCGTTATATTTTCTAATTTAACCTTCATTAACAGGCCATCCAATAAAACTTCTCCTTTGCCCAGTTAAATAGCGGTCACAATTATTATTTGACAAAACCATCCGAGTAAAAAAAAAGAGAAAAAGAAAAAAAAAGACTCCGCAACAATAACAGCAACATGAAATTATTCCTACGGCTACCAAAAAATCCCTACGCAATGAAAATAATCCCTTTTGACAAGATTCGCCATGGAAGATCGCCTTTTAATGAAAGGCTACAGCCAATTAGTGTAGCGTCAAATCCTGATTAAAATAAGCTAATTAAAGACGGCAGTGGGCCCCACGCGCCACTGTAGTGCCTTGATTACAGCCCGCCCTTCGCCACTGATTGCAGGCCGTCCTAATTGGCGCGCGCCGACGCCAAAGATACACATCCAAATTAATTCATTAGACGCCGCTGTGCCAAAGTAAACGTTCCTGGCTTCGAAAGCGGACTTTCCACATAATGAGTGATCATTAGAGAATCCAGACACAAATATAATTGAATTCTTTGTATATTTTTTAGCTGTTGCGTTCGAAGAGGGACGCGGGGAATGAATTCGAACCCCCTTTGGAACTTTTTTTCGTTTCTTACGTGGTGTTTTCAGTTTTTGATATACATATAGAGAAGGATCCTTAATCAAAGCCTCAATCTGACATGTTGAGCTGAATCTTGTGCGCTCTGTATGGTTGCCAAAAGTAGTTTTCTCATGCCAAAATTCGCCAAGTTTGATTTATATATTTGCAAGGAAAGATCAACGTAAGAGATTGACATAAATTCCTTTCTGAAGTGCCTGCGACAACAAAGTTTTTGTGCTGGTTTTCTGAAGCTAGTTTCTTCGTAATAGGTAATTTTTATGCGGGGAAAAGTCTCCTCCAGTTGTGAACTTTTACAATTGAAAAATTTAATAAAATAACCGTGGAAATATTTTTTAGGTACAATGGTGTTTCGTGGTAAAAATATGAATGCACCGAGGCGGATTTTATGACGTATAAGTATGAAATGGTAGTTTAGGAAGAGCGGATAATCACTCTGTAAAATCTCGTGCGACATTATTTATACATTTTTTTTTCTAAATACGCCTCTTTCTTTGCACATATTAAAATATGTTAAATTTAACAGATTATGGGATGACGTCTATGAAAATTTATAAACAAACTACATGTGCTTAGATCAAAGTGTAGCATGTATTACTTCTCTAAGTTTTTTTTTTTTTTTTGTGTGGAAAGCTTCTCCAATAAAATATGCATGGAGTATACATCCTCCCCCCCCCCTCCCCCATCCTCTGACAAAATTCGAAATGGCGGACATTGGCAGAGGCAGAAAAGTTTTGAAATGAAATTTGGTCTTTTCTTATTTATTTTATTAACATCTCTTTAGGAGCTGTAGCGAAATTGCACTTTCAGTGACGTATGCGCTGGTCAAAAAAGCAACTACAATGTAGTGAGATTTTTTCTAGAATTAAACAACACCAAAGAAATTTTGCACGGTTACTCATTACTTTCCGGTGAGAGGACATTCGCTCATTCTTTTCCACTTTGATTTAGGGACACTAAAACGAATGTTAAACAATAGCAAAAGTTAAACAGTTAAACAGAATGTGTAACAAAAATGTAATTACAGTCTATTACCAAGTGAAATGTCATCTGTTATGAGTAAAATTACATCAAGATATACCGACAAATTCGTCAAACTCAATCAAATCTCTAAGTGCTAAAATTGGGGTTCTTCATTCTTTAATGTGACTTAAACTTCAAACGTGGATTTTGGAAAAACGATTCTTCAGAATGAAAAGGTTTGTTTTCAATCCTCAACATTCATATTTTTATATTTATCGAACGCCAAGAATGGTTTAACCTTAGAGCAGATGGAGCAGATATTAAATGGAGCAAGTCTATTTACTTTCTTTAAAAAAATTGAAGCAAAGACCTCAAGGCGAATGAGCGACACTTTTGCACAAAACAAGTGAGAGAAACTTGATTTCTTCCAACACTTTACTTTAAAATGTGTCACGTCAAGGGTGCCCATGGGGGGGGGGGGGGATTATGGCGAAAATTGCACCATCGAAATTTTTTTTTTTGGGGGGGGGGAGGGATTATTTTAAACTAATTTAATTATTTATTTAATTTATTTTTTTAATTAAAATTATTTCTTTATTATTATTTTTATTTATTTATTTATTTATTATTTTGTGTGTGTGTGTGTGTGTGCTAGGAATGTCTGGAAGGGAAAAAAAGCAATTCTATTCTGCGCATAATTCAAACTTAAAAAATATATATATATAAAATAATAATAATAAAGTTATAATTTAAAAAAATAAATAATGTTTAAAAAATAATAATATTTGAAGAAATAAATAAAAAATAATGAGCACCCCTGCGTCTCGTGGCTTGATATGTGTGTTTCAAGATTTGAAGACTTTTCACTCCTTCCACCTTTATTCCTTCTCAATGGGCAGGCCCGTCATTTAGGGGGGTCAATTGCCCCCCCCCCCTGCTTTTGAGAAATCAATGTATTTGCATATAAATAGGCGTGGTTTTGATGTTTTCCGGTGAAATTGAATTGAGTTTGGACCCTTTGCCCCCCCCCCAGAAAAAACTTGAAATGACGACCCTGTCAATGGGTTTAACTCATTCATGGGCCTTGGGAAGATCAATTTCAACACGAGAAAAATCTACCCATGAAGGGTAAACGCTAGTAATTTAACTGATCGTTTTCAAGAGCATAATTTCAGGCTTGCAAAGTAAAACTAGTTAGCCGAATTATCTTTGCCAGCATTGAGTACGAAGGGAAAATTCTCACACTGTGTGAGGAACTAATATCCAAAAGGTTATTCAGCGCTATTCTGGCCGTAATCATTGAAAGTTTTCATTTTTTCTCAGGTTTTTTAGTTTTAAACCTCTATTTTTTTAAAGTTATTTTTAAATATTTTTCATTTATTTTTTATTTATTTTTTACACCAGACTTAATTATTTCACACAAAAACAAGCCGTGGGAAAGAGGAGAGTACTAGACTTTTTTTTATGGGAATGACTTTATGCATACAGACTTTACTAATAATTATTTTTGTCCCTTAGTTATATTAGTTCCAACAATCATAAATAAGTTTGAAATAATTCTACTTTACTTGACTTACATTTTTATAATTTAAAACTCGATTTTCAGGTTATTGATTACATAAAGAGCATAAATCCATTAAAAGAAGTTAATTAATTTCAGTCACGAGATGCAGCATATTTTAAGGTGAAATGATGATTCTACTTATGACTAAAAAGGTCATAAAAATTCTTGTAGAATTTAAATCCCGAAAAGTTTCATTAGTTGACTTAAGCCCATTTTGAAATAATCGATTCGTTTGAAATGTATGTAACTACCAACTATCGATAGGGGTAGGTTGTAAATATTTGAAAGGAGTCTTCAAAAATTTAAAAAAAAAATATTTATTTACTTATTTTGGTAAAAAAAACACACTTCTACGTCCCTTATATACACTATGTAACTAAAAGTATTGGGACACTGTCAAAAATTGGTATTTTTACAGATTTCTTGAGAAATTAGACCAATTGTTCTGTTATTGTTGTCACATAAAATATAAGCTTCAGTTGACATTTCCCAATAAACTTTAAATCATCCATGCATTTAATAGACCAAAAAAAGGGGAGGGGTTGAAAAAAAGAGAAGTTTTTTGACGATACTTCATCGTAAATAGCTGGAAATATCCTGTAAGTTTCAGAAATTAATTTTCATCCTACGTGCAGTTATTTTACATATTTTTGTGAAAGTAACACTTACATTTACGAAAATATAAATATTTATTTCAAAACTGCCAATTTTATCTGTCGGGTTTTGGCACATAACATGCAGAGTATTCTATCAAACTTTACCAATATTTCAGAAAACCCCATTGTGTAAGAAAAATGTAATACTAACATTTCAGATAAAAATATAAAAAACATTCTAAAATATGAATATTTGATAAAGTTAATTTTTCTCCGCGCATGTGCGAGCAACTGCAATTTATAACATTAAATTTTCGTAATCATATAGATACGGCAATTCATAAACAATTCCAGTTAAATATCTTTAAAATTTAGAAAGATATCCTCGATTTAATGAGCTGCATTTCAATAATTCTCCGAAACGCGATGAATCATGAAGATTTGTTCACAAATAATTTGTTTTTATCACGAATCACTCCTCAAAAACGTTATGAGATTGAAAGCAAGTGTTGCCAATTTGAGAAAGAATCAGGTTTGAGCGATTTAAATCAACGCGATTTAAATCAGTTGATTTTTTTTTAAATCACTGATTTATATCAGCTGATTTTTTTTTAAATCATGGATTTAAATCATGATTTTTAATTCAAAAGAATGAATTTGATAGGCATGAAGTTCAGAGTATTTTTATTAGAAACCAATTAACAAGCAAATATTAATTATAAACTATTTTTTACGCAAAAAAAGAACGTTTCATATTGTTTTTAAAAAAGAACAATTTAAACCAAAGAAAAATTATAAAAAAAAAATCATGATATCAATAAAATTAAAAAATAAAATGCAAAGGATATATAAAACAAGCTGCTTCTGTTAAAAGTTAGTTGCAATTTAGCTGTTAGGAGTTAAGCTATTAAGATATTCATTTAAAATTACACTCTCTACATCATCTCAATGTTAAAAAAAAATAATAATAATAATTTTCAGTCCCTGGTGAATTTTATTAAAGATTTGGAAGTCAAGATGCAGGTGTTTCTTTCTTAATCATGGATTTTATTTTATGGGTCTTTATAAAAGAGTTAAATAAATGAATTTGCTGCAATTCACGATGATCCACAGATTTTCGCTTGAGAGGCAAATAATAATTGTAAAATTTTCTTTAAAAATAAAAATAATTGTGGTTTCTTAGGGTATCTCTCTAACAATTCTATGATTGAAGGAGTAAAATGTCTAAATTAACATGAAGCATTCCTTATATGATATAGATAATTAAAACTAGGAAAAATCCGTACATAGTAAGTAATTATTTTCTACTTATTTATGATACTCTTATATTTTTAATTGCATGTATTAAAAAATCTGGTATGGGCCCCACACTACTTCCTTTTACGTGTAAATTTTTTAGTAGTTGACTTAAGTGTCAAAAAAAGTGCTTGGAGTGAGCAAGGTAACAATTCAATATTTACTCCCCTAATCTGCCACGAAACAATGCAAAAAATATTTAACAATGGTTAATTTTCTAAATATTGCTGATTTTAATATCATTCAGTGAATTTTTCGCAAAATATCGCCAATAGCGCCAAGTTGAACCCAAATTCAAAAAAAAAAAAAAAAAAAAATTCATCAAATTTGTCGCCAATTTGGCGATATGTCGCCAAGTTGGCGTCAAACACTTGGCTACCAAAAGCTTGGCGCCATATCGCCAAGTGGTCGCGCCAATTCATATCACTTGAGTCTGCATTGAAATTAACACTGATTTACCCCAAAAAAGGGGTAAAACACCCCCTTGGGAACATTCAAATGCAACCACAAGGGGAGGTGCACAACTAGACCATACTCAGAGCCTACATACCAAGCTAGAAGTTTCTACGGTATAAAGTTTTTGAGTTATGCGAGCCCCATACGCACATACATCCGCACATACACCCGCACATACATCCGCACATACGTACATACAGACGTCACGAGAAAACTCGTCGTAATTAACTCGGGGGTGGTTGAAAATAATTTTTCGGATGCTTATATGTTGTTAGGTACATATGCACGTGCTGACAGGTCGAAAAAACTACTGAACATTCATTCGGGGGTGAGCAAAATCAAAATTTAGACTCAAATTTGAGTGATTTTTTTTTCGCGATCACAATACTTCCTTTACTACGTAAAAGGAAGTAAAAAATGGATTTAGATATTGAACTTGAACAATGTAATCTGTTAGTATCAAATACACTTAAAAAAAGAAAAAAATGTGTAAAAATAGCTATTTTTTTTAATTAAAAAAAGATCCGATTTTTTTTCTTTTTAAAAAAAAATCGTGATTTTTATCAACCCTGGAAAGAACCCTTACAATTTGTCACCTAACCAATATTATTTGAAATTTGGCTCATTAGATCGCTGATATCTCCATATTTCTCTAAGCCGAATCCTATACCCGGTCGAAACTCGCTCATTTCTTTATCGAATTGCAAGAAAATTTATGATTTTGAAGCTTATCCCGCGGGCTATTGACAAAAATTAGACCCACCCTCTAAAAAGTGTCCGTGCGTTTTTTATTCGAACTTCAATTTTTGAGCACAAAATTGACTCTATCTAGCGAAATAATTGTCGTATCGTCTCCATTTTGATTTCATTCGAAAGATTTAAAAAAATGCGTTCTTTAGAACGTTTCTCCGCTAGCGCCGCGTAACGAGAATCTCGAAAATCCACGTTTAAGCGACTTATAAGCGATTGAAGTTTGAAAAAGTTAAATTTTTTGCTCATCTCTTAAAATCGTTACATTGTTGTTCAAATCAATTTTAAATGCGACATTTCAAGCCAAGGCTTAGCTCGGTAAACCTTAATTGTAACTTTTATTGTTTCAAAATACTATGGTAGTTTTGCGATAACGTTAGTATTTAGTTTAGTAGTAGCCTTGGGTATTTGATTTTAATATAGGGTATCACTTTTGTAGTAGTTGTAAAAGTGAACGTGTCTTTGATCTCTTTGAAAAGTTGTCAGAACGACGGCAGTTGATGGCGATGTCGTGCAAATGAAGCCAATAAAAATTGTCGTATTAAATTTTAAGTTCAGAGTTTTTTTTTTTTTTTGCGGAATTCCGCACGGGTCACCTAGTTAGCTGTATTATACTATAAAAACAACATTCTTTTTTTACAGTGTAAGCACCTCTTTTGTTTACAACATTAAAACACCAATGATTGAATGTTTGTTTCTTTTATTGTGAAGTTTTAAGCGTCATAAACACCGGTAGAAAAACATCCATGTCGTTACACAGGTGAATTCTGCGCTATGTTCTCGGAGATTTTTTGCGGAGTTCCGGTGAATCAGAGATGTTTTTCCGTAAGATGGAAAGGAGAACATGGGGCTAAATTCAGCTGCGTTACGACGTGGATGGTGTTCTACAGATGTTTATGACTCTTAATACTTCAAGACAGCTGCGCATAGCAAACAATTACTATCTCTGTAACGCAACAACCCATGGAAGCCAAGGCCTACTATGCTCATCTCGGTTTCTTGTTCGACGTGCTCTGGGTTGAAAGGCAAATGTTCCGGTTAGTTAGTCAGCCGAACGCCCAACCCCCAGGGTCTAGTTTCCAAACACGCTTGGTACTCACTTTATCGACCCATTGAAAGAGGTGAAAATCTGAGTCTACTGTATTACACCCCGGTATCGAACCCAGGTCTGCGGTGTAGAAGCGCGAAGAAGTACCAGTGAGCCGCTGGGCTTCATGACAAACAATTACCCACAGCTAATATATAGTGTTGAAAATCAAAGGATGCAAGCCCTTTTTTGAACCTATATGCAGTGGAATTTCAATAACTCGAAGTCCCAAGGGACAACCGGAAAAAAGCTTCGAGTTGTTAATTTGAGTTATAGGACGTTCCCACAGCTATCTCAAGAGTCTAGGGACCCAATCAACGATTCGAGAAAAAGAAATATTCGAGTTATAAGGCTCTATCGAGACTCGACTGTGGGTGGCTGCGTGTGTATATACAGGGGTTGGATCAAAAATATGGAAACACCTTGTGAAATGCATGTTTGAAAAGAAAGATTGATTTTAATGAAATATGTTGGTGGCAATGGCGTTTTCGGTTACTGATGTCACCTATACACCTTCGTAAATATGCTAAACAGTTCAGTCGTAGTCGGAGCACATGTTATGTCAGCTTGGGTTTGCATTATGTCAGAGTTAACAGACTTCGAACGTGGGCAAATTGTTGGAGCACGTATGGTAGGGGCTTCCGTAAGCAAGGTAGCTGAGGTGTTTAGTGTTTCAAGAGGTACTGTATCGAAGATTTATTCCGCATATTTGAAATGCGGAAAAACATCATCCGCTAAATCGCAGCATGGACGAAAGTGTGTGCTAAATAACCGTGACAGACGATCATTAAGGGCAATTGTGACGAAAAATAAAAAGACCAAAGCTGCAAAAGTTACTGCTGAAATGAATCTCGTGTTACCAAGCCCTGTGAGTACCAAAACAATTAGAAGGGAGCTTCATAAACAGGGAATTGCTGGCCGTGCTGCAATTGCAAAGCCATTCATCAGTGATGCTAATGCCCGTAACAGGAAAAAGTGAGTCATAAAGATTGGACTATAGAGAAGTGGAAGAATGTAATATGGTCTGATGAGTCTTCTTTCACATTGTTTCCTATTATTCAACTTCGCAGAGATGGCATATGACTCCTCCTTTTTTCAGGATTGTCCATTTTTAGGAAGGGGTGATTCGCAGATGAAAATTGAGGAATGGGATTCACAATTGCGGCATAGGTTATAAAGCTTGAATACGTCACCTTGCTTATCTTTAATTGGTCTCCCAATTTGAGAAATTAGCCAAAGAGGAAAATATTTTAATTTTTGCACAATCGAGAAAGATTTCTCATTGGATACAAGAAAGTAGGTGGGTCTTGGTTTTATATCTTTCCGCAGCCATTGGCTGCAACGCCTCCAACTATTCATTTAAATTTAAGAACAAAATGGTAACATAAGGGTTGCAATAAAGAAAGCCTTGTTTTCACTTCCTCGCCAAATGCAGTTCTGGCTGCAGTTAAACATTTCAAGTTTGAATAATCATAACAAAAATATATCTGGAGCACGTTTTAGAAAAGCAACTAATTTTTGAAGCGTTTAACATTAGGTCATCAAAACTTCGTACGTTATTCTATAAATGAAAAAAATAATAGTAATAAAAATACTTCAATCAGCAAAAGATAAATAAAAACTATATTCTTTCAGTTAAAATAACTACTACAATTTACATTGAAAAAAAAATGTTGTAAAATAAATTTCGCAGACGATAAATTTAGAATGGTTTGTTGCGCTGTTATTTCTCTTTTGGCGAGCTATAATTAATTAGCGAAGAATTATTTAATATTTCAAAAAACTTATCACTTCGCCAAAATGTCGCTAAACTTGCAAATATGGTACACTGGATTTTATTCTTTCTCTACCTATTTAAAGGCATGGACTCTTTTTCTCATTTGATTGACACCGGCCAACTCGTCGCGGTTGAATAATACTTCTGGCCGAGTTTACGTCTGGAGAACGCCATCTCAAGCCTATAATACAGACTGCTTGTTGCCAAGAGTGAAACATGGCGGGGGTTCTGTGATGGTTTGGGCAGCGATATCGTGGTTCTCTGCTGGCCCCATGATAACTCTGTCAGGGCACATGACTGCCAAGACTTATGTGAACATTTTGGCCGATCAAGTTCATCCCATGGTTCAAACTTTGTTCCCTAATGGTGATGGTGTCTTCCAAGACGACAACGCCCCTGTTCACACAGCCTACATTGTCCAGGACTGGTATTCTGAGCACGAGAATGATTTGTTGCATCTCCCCTGGCCACCACAGTCACCAGATCTGAATATTATCGAACCTTTGTGGTCCTTATTGGAGCGAAAAGTGCGTTCTCGTTATCCACCGCCAACATCGTTATCTGAACTTGCCACCGTTTTACATGAAGAGTTTTACAATATTCCCTTGGAAGACATACAGGAACTGTATTTATCCATTCCGAGAAGACTGCAAGCTGTTTTGAATGCCAACGGGTTTCCTACACCATATTAGACAAGGAAACGTGTCGCTTTCAAGGTGTTTCCATATTTTTGTCCAACCCCTGTATATATATATATATATATATATATATATATATATATATATATATATATATATATATATATATATATATATATATATATATATATATATATACTAGCTGTACCCGCCCGGCGTTGCCCGTGCATTTAGAAAATGCAGATAAGTGAATAGCGCAGGAATAGTAGTGTGTATAGCAACAAATCACAATAGTAGCAATTTCTAGTGTAGACAAAAAATAGCTTACTTATTGTAAGTATGTATGTATGGTAGAATGTGTATATTGTATGTATGTAAGAATGTTGTATATGCGTGAAATAAGCATGGAGCGCTGTGAACGATGAGGGAATATAAAAATAACAAAAGGCAAACATTATTTTTAAGTTATTATAATTTATTCCTTAAAATTATATATCATTAAACAATTACGACAGTAACACTATTAAACAATATCAATCTCTTAATGCTATAGCGTGAACAATATTTTTTGTTAGTCCATCTTTAGCTAACACAAACAAACTGGATGGTTTACCCACGCGAGAGCATGCCACGTATAATTGTCCGTGTGAAAAACATGGTGTTCTCAAATCTAAGCCACAAACAGACATCGTTTGACCTTGGGATTTGTTGATAGTCATTGCAAATGCCAATCTAATCGGAAACTGAATACGTTTGAATTGAATTGGCACATCTGTAGGTATAATAGGAATCCGTGGTATGAGTATATTTTCACCTCTGAACTTGCCATTTAAAATCCTGGCTTCGATCACGTTTTTCATTAATTTTTGAATGACTAATCGCGTACCGTTGCACAGCCGGGGCGGGTTCAAATTACGAAGCAAGATAATTGGAGATCCAACCTTTATTTTTTAAAAATTTGTGTCACTTTAATGGTCGTTCATACCCCCCCCCCCTCTCGCAGTGAAAAAAAAACATTACACAGCAGATTTTGCCTAATAACTCAACACTCATGGTGTTTGATACGTTTTATTTGTTTGTAATGATGTTTTTTGGTCACAACCAATATGAAAATCACAAAAAATAGTTACTTTAATTTTTAACATATATTTATCTTCTTCAGAATTTTTGACTTTTAATTTTACCTTGAATTTGACGTAAATGCAAGGTATAAAATACAGAATTTTATAAAGGTACAAAAATTAACATAATATAATTGATAGTGTATATAATTTTTGAAAAAATAATATAAGTGCCGCAAATCAAAAACCATTTATTGCCACAATCGATTCAAAGCCCCCAAAAATGGCGCAAACGTTCATAAGAAAATTCTACAGCATCGAAGGACCCCATTGCCAATTTTAACAAAGATCCGACCAAAACTGTCATTTTGTACTATAAAAAAATATGGGGTAGATCCCCATGAGGGGATGTACCTGCATAAGGACATTACAATCATTAAAATCATTCAAAAAAAAAAAAAAACCATGCAGCTGTTCGAAAAAATCCTTGCGGGCCTGGATTCGATCTCATTCCATCAGGAACTTCAACCTGACGCGCAGAACCACTTGACCATCGGATCGCTCGTTGAAGTAAGGATTTACGATAACACATATTGTATTGGCGAGCAGCGATCTCGAGAAGAAGTTTTATAAATATTTTTTTTAAATTTTTCTAATTCAAAAATCGAAAATCGGGCTTCGAGGTCTGGTGGCCAGCCCCTTTGTGCTTCCGTGTGAAAAATTCCAGGTCCCTGCGTGCGATAGATTTGGCTGGAGAGCTCGGTCAAATGGACAGACAGGCAGACAGACAGAGACAGACAGACAGACACATTACACTTGCTTTTATTATTATATATATATATATATGGGGGGGGGTTAAGTACAAAAACTGATGCTGTGTACATTTTTTGTACAGCAAGTGTTTTTATTCCTCATGATCTTTGTGGGGCCTGATGGCTCTATGGAAAGTGTACGTCGTATCTGCATAGAAAGGGGGGGGGGAGGTGCAATCTCGACGATAGAGGGTGCCCCTCCATCCTCGCACCCGCGCCGCATAATTGGATTGGCTGCGATTACACAGCGATTCCTCTGCACTAATCAACTCGTCGTTTGTTTGAGACGATTCTCTCCAAACTTCCACTAATTGGTTTCGTTGGGCTGCGAGACTTGGAGAGCTTGTTACCTTCGCCTTCCAAACCTAATGACGATCACAAGAAATTACGTCCTCTGCGATGCCCCCCTCCCCCACCCCCTAACTATCTGTTGTTGGACCCTCTCTTTTCTTTTGCGGGGGCTTTTTCTCTCTTACTGTTTTGTGTGTGTGTGTGTGTGGCCGCTCCCACGCCACCACCTTTTCTACACTCCTACTATTAATTGATTAAAGAATCTCATGTTGGCAGAGCGCAAATTGCTGGGGAAAGGGTTACCGTTCGCTCTGCCTTATCCCCTTTTCGTTTGGCGCTGTGGAGTGGGGGTTGAATGTATTGATCAAACGATATGTCATGACGTGAGCCCTGGATTCTGAGGAATTGAAAATTGACTAAATGCTGTGGGACCAGTTAATTTGAGAATGCTCGGGAATTTGCGCTCTCTAAGTGCTCTTTCATGGAAATTGAACAATCCCGTAAGCGTATTATATGATGCAGTAAAGTATTCAAATAATTTATTTTATTGTAGCTCAAGTAAGCGTTATTACAGATTCTCTCTGATTATTGCAAAGATTTGTCCTTTGTTTATTTTAGATCGCTTAGTGGCTTACGTTTTGAACCCACTCAATATCACGTAATTGGAAAATGATGAGGTAATTTCTCATTGGCCAAAAATTTTTGCAGGTCTTCCCATCGGAGGGGAGGGGGGGATGTCGCTGCCTGTGCTGTTCAGTTTTTAAGGAAATTGTTTTAGATTTCAGAGGGTCTTTCTCTGTTCCTGGAGGGTACCCAAGGAGAGGATGCTCTTTAACTCGCGAGGGGTGTGCCATTGTTCTTCAGAATATGGGCACCCTTGGTTTTCAAGTGCCCTAAAGCTTTGTTTCTGTGAAATATAATCAGAATTTTTATTTTATACAATGTTAAAGGACAAGCCATAGATTTAACACTTACAAACAGGGGAGGTGCATAGTATGGCTCTGATAAGTTGAAGCACGACTTTCGTTAAGTCGTGACCTTATTCGGAACTACTTTGAGTCAATCCGCGGCAATATTTTGTACTTTGCTTTCTGCATAAGTAGAATTAATAAACATTAATTTCTGGAAAAAAAAATTTAAACTTTCACGCCTAAACCGAAAATTATTTGAAGAATTTTCAAACTTTTACAGTCGCTGGTACTTTTTAAAGACACTATTTTATCAATTTTAAAAGAAGTACTTGGATCGTTTATTTCAGAAAGGGCATAAGTTCAATGGAAACGCAAAAGAATATTACACCCTTTCTGAAATAATCAAATCACTTGTGTCTAAAAGTATTTTAAAGTTAATTTTAACGTATCATTATTTTTTTAGCAATTTCAAGCAACTACTGAATAAGTATCAAAATTTTTTTCAGTAAGAGTTGACCTACAATTTAGAGTGTAAGAAGTTTCATTGAACAGCTTTGTTTGTTTTTAAATATATTTAACAATTCTTTAGCACAAAAATCATTCGATAAAATTATTCTTCGGTATTCAGACAAAGCAAAAACATTTGATTGATCAAGGAGATACCAATGAACAGACTTCAAATTAACGTTCAACTAAGAAATCAAAACTTGTATCCACCAATGGGGGAGTTTTCTTCAGTCAAAAGTACTACTTTTTGCTACCGAAATTGATAGAATGATATAAAAAAATGACATGGGCCCGGAAAATACTTTAATTTTCCCAACAGTTTATGTTTTATTAATTTTTTATACCCTACCTTGAAAACGGGGCGTGGTTAACGAGGCGTGGTGCACCTAACAGCTCTCTTTCCAATAAATAACACCATTTTGCTTGACTTGAGTTGTCCAATCGCAGGAATCGGTGACGTCACGACCTTCGTCGTCTCACTACAACCAATTAGATTTCGCGCTTACGTGCACCACTGACGTCATGCGCAGATGTTTTTTTTTTCGGAATAGCATCTGCGCACCGATTAAAATAATTCATAAAATATATAACTGTGTCAAAAAAAAAAAAAAAAATGGTCAATTCCCATGTTTTGAAGCATGCTCTTTCAGAAAAAAATACTTTTGAAATTTCACAAACTCCCCCATTCTTTAGCACAAAAATCATCCGACAAAATTGTTGTTCGGTATTCAAGCAAAGCAAAAACATTTGATTGATGAAGAAGATACCAATGAACAGACTTCAAATTAATGTTCAACTAAGAAATCAAAACTTGTATCCACCAATTCTTAAGAACTTTTAAATAATACACATCATAGTTGTAGATAATGACGTAGACATTGTTCTTGAAACCTAATTATTAAGTACTCAAAAGAGATTGATCAATATTCCCGTAATAAAGGCCAGGAGTGACAAGAGGAGGGCGTAACTATCTTGAAGTTAATTACGTTACGAAAAGAGGACAAAAAAGTTTTCCCCTTTGGCCAAAAATTAAGCTTGATTAAAGTTCTCGCGGGATTCTGGGACCAACGGAAAACTTAAATTTTCAGATTAAAGCTTAAATGAGGAAAATCTTAAGAATTCGGCCTGGGTTGGTGATTTCGTTAGGGTGAATTAATTGAAGAGGAAAGGTGTTCTGGTTTTTTAAAATTTTTGATTTGATTGGAAGAGTTGATGATAAAAGTTTTGGCATTTCGAAGAACGAAAGATGAATTCAACATTCTGATTAAAGGCTCAGTTTTTGAGTAACTTAGAGTACAATTCAGAGTAAAGTAAACAAAGATATTATTTTTTACACAGCTTTACATGAACAGATTTTCTTTGGTAAAATCTTCCTCGTATTTACGCATGTTTCAGGTCTTCTCTGATCTTACCAAAATAGGGATGATAGGTAAAATTAGGGGAAGAATAATAAGAAGCATTTTGAGCCGTATCAAACGAAGTAGAACGATGCTAATTGCAAATACATAGTTTAGTTGAATATGTCAGAAGGATAGCAAAAATGCAAGTCCTAAACTGAAAACTTCGGAAAGTTCCCACTCACAACCCATCACCCCTTTTTTTAAGTGGAATCGTTTGCGAGAGCTAGGCGCGGTTTTGACGGACGGATAGTATTCATAAAAAGTGGCGTTTCTAGCATGGTGCTACCTGGGGCGATAACTTGGGGAGATCATTTCCCCCTCCCTCTACAAGGGACAAAAAAGCAAAAAACGTTTCATGTTTTTGTGCACATAAAGTTCGCACAATTTTCAAAAATGACTCATTTTATTTTTGTGGTATAACAAAAGCTTGAATTAAAAGATAAGTCTAAAATACGGATGCATTGAATGTAACATTAGCACTTGACAAATATGTAACAAACACAAATATGCCGTATGACAAATCTGCCATGTTTAAAGGGTGGGTTTTTAGGGTTCAAACCCCCTCCGAAAATTTTCAAAACTATTACGAAAATGTTTTTCATAGTTTCTCACGGAAAAAAATATTATTGCCATTGTATTTTAATTTTCTTATTTACTTTGAAACTGCATTTTAAAAATGAAATTATCATTATTGAATAATTGTACAAATGAAGTGTTTTTTCTGCAGTATTTATATTTTTACTGTAGTTATTGCAAACATAATTTCTGAACAATGCACCTTTCATTTCGAATTTATAATACCACTTAAAAAAACACCAAAATTCTTCAAATTTGTAAATACCAAACTCTCTATTTAACACATCCTATAAGTGTCCCCCCGTAAGACAGAAATTTCAAAAGTACTCCTTCGAATGCGCGTATATGAATAAACTCATTTATCCGGTTTTTTTCCCATCTCCATTGAAAAGATGCGTCCTTTTTTTTTTTTTTTGCATCATTTTCCCTGTTAATACCCTTTTAGCATCCATTGTAACAAAAATCAACAGCATACAGAACATGAAATCCAATTTTATTGACTTTGATTTCATGAGAAATAGTTTTGGTAAAACCCTCCCCAAAACTACCCAGGTTGCACAAATAACCTTTAAACGTTTTATAAACGTTTTTAAGCGGTTGTTACAACGTTAATAGCCATTTTACAACCTTTAAAAAACGAAGTGTGCTACTTGGGTAAGGTCTGGTTACGGCCCGGTATGTAATCACCCTCTCCCTATAATACTGTGCTTTATTTTCGTTGAAACTTGATTGATTGAATACTATTAAGACATTTTGAGAAAAATTTTCAGAATGGAAATATTTATGAACTTTACTTACAAATACCTATGAACTCTTGAATCGACTTTGGGTTTCAGCAACCAGATGGGTGTCATCGGGGGTTGACTGTCCGTCTCGTCTCCACTTAAAGACGCTACTGTCCTATGCTGTTTGTTCTAATATTATTAAGCTTACCAATCATTCCAAACTTATTTTCCCCTGTAAAAAA
This sequence comes from Uloborus plumipes, assembly GCA_038373865.1. NCBI lineage: Eukaryota > Metazoa > Arthropoda > Arachnida > Araneae > Uloboridae > Uloborus > Uloborus plumipes. The sequence goes on along the minus strand of JAXGGA010016480.1, from coordinate 6,694 downwards.
AGTGGAAATGTCGAATTTTAATTTCTTCATTCAGTGAAATAAAATAGTTTTCACGAAATGCTTGAAGTTTATTATAGAGACTGATGATTGCTTCAATTTTAAGTATAAACTGTAAAAAATCGATGTTGTTAATACAGTACAATACAGTAATTTGTGGTAATGAACTGCAAAATCGTGGAACTGCAAAATGCACTGTAAACTTGCTGTTTTACAGTAATAAGCTGTAAAACTGCTAGTTTTACAGTTCGTTACTCTGCATTTTACAGTTTTAAATTGGAAGCTCTGCTTCCAGTATTATACTGTAAAAACAACAGCTTATTTTTTTGCAGTGTAGTATTTATGTTATTGCTGCTGACATCAATAAGCGCATCTTTTAATCTGTTACTATTACTGCTTTATCACACAAGTGTTATAAGCTGTTAGTATTATATTCGTTACATTAGTTGTTATTAGTGTTATTGGCCACAAGTTACTAATTCCACAAACTGTCAGTCCGTTTAAAAATGCTGAGCCTACAAATTAAAGTCGACGCCGACCCATCATAAAACGAAGTTAACAAAAACCCCGATTCCCAAACGAATCCTCCATATTTCTTCATAGCTTTCCCTGCCCAACAAACTCTCGTATGCGATTGCAGAGAGCGAGTACCCGGATGTGGAAGGGGATAATCGTGACTATTATGTGATAATAATCGCCGGTATCTCCAGACCCGAAGACTGAACGTTTCTTTGGATGAAGTAACCTTGAAGAAAAATTAAAATAAAATGTAATGTAGTTAAATATAAACTTTCCAGCCAATTGAAGCAAATCATGCTTCAGGCTATTTTTTAAGCTCTTTCGCGTCTTGATTCACTGAACTAAAGCTAGGGTTGATATTTGACTGTAAAATGGATAACAGCAGAGGTGTCGCCTCCTAGGGGCAGTGTGAGACTCTAAGAGAAGAGGGGGTGGGGGATCAGCAAATCCTGGATTTTAATAATCTAAAAAAATTGAAAAATCCTTGAATGTTTAAGAAAATACCAAAAAAAAAAAAAGGGTAAAAAAGACGTAAAATTAAAGAAATAAAATAAAAAAAGAGAATTATTATCTAATATCCATCATTTGTTTCATTTGTGCTTGCATCAATGGTTCTCAAAGGATAGTACGTGTACTTTAAATAGTACAAGATCCGGTTTGGGTTTACCCCTACTGTCTAAAATTTTTTCGTTCGACCTCCGCTGCATCTGCGCACGCGCCAAGTCTGTTCTGACTTTGTCGAAAAAAGGGGGGAAATGCAACGAGGAAGTAGCAAGCAAACAAAATCTAAAGGCATCGGGAAGTGCGCATCCTAAACCCATCTCCCCTTTTTCAAATGGAAGCGTTCATGGCTGCCAGGCGCACAATACTCAAACAGACAATACTCTCATCGAGTTTCCTAATATGTTATACATAAAAAAATAGAGATAAAAATATTGCGAACACGATGGTATAAGACTAACTAAGCAAAAATGATCCTTTCATAGAGTTGTCGTAATTTTAAAATTTCACTAATGCAGTCATTTTGCAGATTTTCTGCGGTTATCTTCAAGTTAAAGAAGACATTTAGCAGAAAGCTGCAAAATTTCTGCAGTTTTTTGCAGAAATTTTGAAAAGCACATAATAACATAATTCAGGGAGGCACATCATTTCGTAATCATATAACCATTTTCTTTCGAAAATGTAGTTTTGAGCCGAATAAGTGTTATTTGTGAGAGTTTTAGAACTGCTTTCAATTTTCTAAAAACTGCGGATAAACTGCAGATTCTTGTAAAATTGAAGGATACCTCCCCAAAAAACTGCAGTTTTACTTAACTCTACTGGAACTTCAAATGGCGACAACCCTTTTATTTTAATTTTGTACGACTTAATCCAATTTAAAAGCTAATAATATAATGACAAAAAGCAAAAATTAACAGGAAACAACAGACACGTGTTTTGGGATTAGATGAAACCCATTTGCAATTGAAAAGAAGAGAATTTATGGATGAAAATACATCTGGCAAAAGTCAAAAGCGAGTTGTTTTTCCCACCTTTTTTTATTTAAAGTATTAATTTAAATCGTGATTATGTTTAAAATTATAAATTAATTAATAACAAAAGTTTCTGAAGTAATTCGTAAATCATAACAAAAGTTTAGATTTAAATTTAAAAGGAATCATAATTATTTTACACAATGGTAGGAGCACAATTAGAACTAGAGAGAACCAGAGCTAATAAAACTTCAATTTTCTTTGGTGCACTGATTTTTGCTATAAGAGATACGGTTGTATAAACTTGCATATATGCGCACATACAAACGTTAGATGAAAACTCGTAAAAAAAAATCTGGGATGGTCAAATTGGATATTTGGACTGCCCATGCATACATGCGTACGATCTATGAAAATAAATAAAAACTCCCTCAGGAGGGAATGAAAATGAAAATTTTTGGGGGAAATTTATGTATGGAAATTTTTTTTTCGCAAATTCTGCACTTCCTTCATTTTATACAAGGAAATAATAAACTACTTCGTGCATCTACAACAAACATTTGAATCAACAAGAAACTCTCGGTCCTATTTAAGTTTTAATTAGTTATTTACTTCTCTTTTAAAGTTTCAGTTTTTTTTTTCTAAGGAAAACATTAGCGGGTGAACTTTTTACACGATGATTGAGCAAACTTTCAAACTGTAATCTCTGACCAATTATATTTCAGCCTTCAACTCTTCCTCTGTTCTCCCATTTTGACAGTCGTAATTGATATTTCAAACGAAAAACATGCCTTTAGTCTACATTTTAAACTTTTTTCGTTGCGGTTTCATATAACTCGGTGATTAACTTTACTGTTAAATATATATTTGATGGATCGCTTGCATTTCCTTTTCCTGGTCATCCATCTTGGGTTGGATATTTCTGATGACTTGTAAATTTGTTTTTAAGAATAAACAACATCGGGATCACTTCATTTGTATTGTAAACAACATTTCCATTCCTTATTTAATAAAGATGGTAGGGTTAATATCCTCAAATAGTAACTTTTAGCTCTTGCGCGATAAAGGTCGAGACTAGCGGTCGCCACTCGCCAGTGGCTACTACAAATTAGTTTTGGCGACTACAAGATGTTATGTTGGTCGCCAAACTGGCGAACTACTTTTTTTCTGAACAAAAATAAACTTTCAATGAATTGTGCTAATTATGAAAAGAAAATGGCCATTTGCATCGTCACGGGCAGCCAATGGTAACTTGGAGAGAAAATCCACCCATCTTCTGTACAAAACATTCAAATACATAATTTCAATCTAGAAAATGCAGTGAAACTTTGTTGGAATAAAAATATTTTTGAAAAAAAATTGAACCGACTTCAGAACTTCAATCTGCAAGTGCTCTAAAAAGTAAAAAATAATTTTATTCTTTGAACACCATCGATACTACATTTAAACATCAGTTTTGAAGTCGACGCAAAAACACTAAATAGAATCATACGAAATTATAATTCAACAATAAATATAAATTTCAAGGAGTCCAGGTTCTGAAATCGTTCGCACTACATTGACAACCATATATTTATGTAATGGTACGAATATTCAGCTCTTAATTTTCAACGGTTTCTCTGAAAAATGTTGGCAAAATATATTAAACATCATTTTACCTATAGTTTTTGCGCCAACTTCAAAACTGATGTTTAAAAGTAGTATCGATGGTGTTCAAAGAATAAAATTATTTTTTACTGTTTAGAGCACTTGCAGATTGAAGTTCTGAAGTCGGTTCAATTTTTTTTTTCAAAAATATTTTTATTTTATTCTTTTTAGTGTAAATGTATTTTTAGAAATGAGGTTATGTTTTTCTGTCATTAACGATCCTTTTAAAGTATTGATTTTTTTTTTTTTTTTTGAAAACGCAGGTCATCCACATACATCTATCTGTGTGTAAATGATATTTTATCTGTGATGATGTTCTCAAAAACATCGTTTCTAGTTTTGAAAAAGTGAAAGCAAAGGACAGAAACATTATTTGACTTGAGAAAAGCCTAGTTTAATGAAGGCAGAACATCGTGTGAAAACAAACCGAAACAACCTCATTCTCGCACAAGCCGGTCAGACGACATGATCGAGAAAGTGGAGAGAATTGTTTTGGGGGATCGCCGAATGACTGTCGCACCCAAGACTTCCGCACTTTCGACACATCCATAATTCCATCACATGTCTCCTTCAACTGTCGATGGATTTCAATTGGTGTCACACCACGCAAATTCAGAAAACGAATAATTGCACGCTGTTCAAGTACGGATAACGTAGCCAGTTTAAGTATCGAAAACAGCTCTCATTCTCGCGACTGGTGTTAAAATTCCATCAGTCGCATAGTATTGCCATCTCTGTGATATTTTGACAAAGAACGCGCGCTCATTTTAAAACAATGCACATGTTTCTCTGTCTTTATAGTCTGGAGAAAAACAAGAAGTTCTGTCAAGAACTAAACGAGCCTACTTTCCTGTACATCGATATCGGCATTCTAGCATCTGATCAATATTCTATTAATTATCTGAAACTGAAAATTATGTCAAACATACTTTTATAGCACTTAAAGCTGATTTCTAAAAGCAAAATATACCCCTCTCATCAGATGAAATAGACACGTAAAAAGTAAATGAACGAGTAAATAAAGTTTTGTCGCACCATTTAAAGAATGTAACTGTCATAGTTCTTCCGTAGAAAAATTCCGCAATCGTTTTCAGAAAAAAAATAAACAAACAAATAAAAGAACAAAGAATATCAAAACACATTTTATCAAAGAAAGAAATAAAATTGTTCGTTAATAAAATGTCTCGAATTTCATTTTTAATCCGTTGCCAGTTAATAAATATAAATAAAGAATAAAATGCTGTCGTGAATGAAAAATTTTTGTTAAAAAAAACATCGTCTGCCAAAAAAAAAAAAAAAAAAAACAATAATAATAATAATAAATTAAACAAAACAAATAAATAAATAAATAAACAAAAAATCGTCTGCCCAGTCAGTCATTTTTTCTGAGCCCGCATTTCCGCCGTGTTTGCGGAGTCAGAGTCGGAATCAGAGTCCTCATAGAAGATTATTCAGAAAAGTACTTTACAATACATTATTTATCAAAACCATTTTCTTACAAAGTTAGTTTGAAGGAAATCTGCCTTTAAGGCAGGGATTCAAGTGAAACAGCACTGCGATCGCTTCGAATTGCAATCGCTACTGGAAGTGAATTACATTATCATCAACTTAAATAGGCATGACGTCACTACGGGTGGAGCCAATAAGAGCTCACAAGCACTCAGCGATCTCCTCTTATTCGCCAAGTAGGCTGTGACGTTTTATCTAGCTCGTTTTTCATAGGCAAACGTCACGCTGACGTCACGATGTTTTTATCAAGAAACGTTCTAATGTAATTCATTTCCAGTCGCGATTGTAATTTGCGATTGCCTGTTTCACTTGAATCCCTGCCTAAGTTCAGAATCAACATTCAATTAAAATTTCCCCGTAGGCGCTCATGTTAAAAAATTTTTTGAACGGTTCATTATTGAACGAAAAATGGTTCAAATTGAAAAGTGAAATATGGGAATGAGTCTCTCCGAGATCTTTTGAACAAAGAAAAGTTTATTCAATTCGGACGGTTCACTTAAAAGTTATTAGGTGGGGAAAGGTTGCTTGAACGGTTCAATGTTGAACGAAAAAATGTTCAAATTGAAAATTTAAATACGGTAATGAAGTATCCTTGCTGAGATCCTTCGAATAAAAAAAAATTATTTAAATCGGACTGTTCTCTCAAAAGTTATTAGGGGTGACAGCTTGCTTGAGCTGTTCAATGTTGAACGAAAAATTGTTCAAATCGGAAATGTAAATATGGGAATGAAGTATCCTTGATAAGATCTTTCGAACAAAAAAAAATTGTTCAAATCGGACTGTTCACTCAAAAGTTAGCATCGCGGGACAGGTTGTTTGAACGGTTCAAAGTTGAACCAAAAATTGTTCAAATCGAAATATCAAATATAGGAATGAGCTGTACTCGCCGAGATCTTTCCAACAAAAAAAAGTTTGTCCAAATCGGAATGTTCATTCAAAAGTTATTAGGGGGGGGACAGACAGACAGACCGACCGACCGACCGACAGACACACAAATTCCCCATCTCAATACCCTACTTTCAAATTTTTAATTTTTCGATATTCATTTTACCTTTTTATTTTTTTAACTTGGCGATATTTTTTTAACTTGGCGATATTTTTTGGACTTGGCGATATTTTTTTAGATGCATTAAGCTACTATTCATACTTTTTTCATCTTTCTTTTATTTTTAATGGGAAAGTAGGCTAAAAATCGGAGGCCTTAGAACTTGAATGCATCTTATATATATATACATAGATAAAAATTTCAAAAACACCATAGAAATGAATTTCATCATGAAATTCAGAGAAGCCTTACATTTAAAATTGACATTTTTACGATTACTGTGATCACGATTTCTATTTCGATCGATTTTGAAGTCATACTTCTTTCGTATGTGTGTTTAGTGTCTGAGGCTCTTCAATCACTAAAAACACACACACGCAAATAAATACAAGTTGTTATTAATTATAAATATACCAGGGTTTGCAAAGTACTATGTATCACATTAAGTATTTTATCGATAAAAGGAAAGATTTGATTTTTCAAGTTCATTCCAACGAAAACCATG
>JAXGGA010016479.1:0-26571 GCA_038373865.1 Uloborus plumipes | reverse complement strand
AAATGCCAAATTTTAATAACTCTAATCTGCACTGAAATCGCTTTCAGAATTGTTACAATGTGTTTCTTCCTACATTTTTCAATACAAAAAGAAAGTCAAATTCCTGGGTCAACCATTTGCATAGGAAATTACCCCATGTCTGCGGACTAGCGGTTTGGTCATTCCATTTTAAATCAACAAATTTTCAGAAAAGTTGTTGCATTATAATTTTTGATTTTGATGAAAATTTTCATATGCATTCCTTTTATTTCCCAGACCTGAAGAAAATAAATATTTTATTTTAAAAAATTGACCCTTTGACATATGGGCCATTTTTGTTGTTGGCAACTGCAAAAATGGGGCATTTCTGCTACTTTGTCTCGTGAATTGTAACTTTTTTTCTATCAAAGATTTTTATCTCAAACATAGCTAACTGGGAAGCTAAGAAATAGATCTTTTTATGTATGATATCAACAAATTTCAGATTAAAAAAAAATACATATATATTATTTTTTCAAGGTTAAAGTTTGACGAAAATCTCATTTTTTACTACTTTTCAAAATTAAAACTCTCATGAAAAGTTAAGAATAACAAGCCCTATTTTGTATCATATATTCATGTGTATGGTTACTTATTATATAAAAAAATTGCCTTGTTACTCCGGACCCTTGATGAAATATGCCCCCTAAAATTGCAAATTTTCAAAAAATCCAGTTTTCAACGCTGAAAAAATGCATGTGGGGGTAAGGTAAAAATTATTTTATTTGTGGAATCTTTGTTACTTTTTACCAGCTTTTTAATGAAACAAAAGTTACTTTGTTATTCAAAGGCGCTTGGCAGCTATGGGCATCTGAATTTTCATATAATTGCCCTGAAGCAACACGATTATTTTTCTACTTCTTAATCTCAGGTTTTAGTGAGATTTAATGATATATTTAATTGTTTGTTTTTAATTATAGAAATGAGAAAGAAGTGATATGAAGTTACATGTTTACACTTTAATGAGCTAAGTTAAATTTTTTATCGCCTGGGAACAGTGGCGTATTCAGGGGGTGCGCTGATAGAGCTGCAGCCTTCCCAAAATTATCAAAAAGGAATTTAAAACATTTGAGCCTTTTTTTCTGAAATCACGACATGAGAAAGTTTTTCTGTCGAGAAAATTTAAGTATAGGACAAAATTCAAAGAAAGAAATTTCTTCTTTCTTTTTCTTATTTTTTTTGACATGTCCTTTTTACTGTTTGTCATTTTTATTACTAATTTAAAATTCCTCTTCCTTGTGCCAACCATAGTTCTGATGCAGTCAAGATTTTCAAAATGTCTTGCAACTGAACCCAAATTTGGTCATCATCACTTGATTTTTTAAATGATGTTCTTGACCCTTTGGGATGAAAAAAAAATGGGTTCTGCATTCTTCTTCAACATTAAACACTTTTACTTCTAACACTTCTCCTAGCCATCAGTCACTATCACACGCACAGTAAACATAATCTGATAATTTTGGTTGGATTCTTGTTTTTTGTGCAGCAGAATTTCGTTTGAATATATGATAAAAAATAGGCTTGTTATTCTAAACCCTTCATGGGTTTTTTAATTTTCAAAAGCAGTAAAAAATGAGATTTTCGTCGCAAACTTTGACCATCTCTTTCTTAGCTTTTCAATGAGCTATGCTTAGAATCAAAATCTTCGATGGAAAAAAAGTTATAGTTCAGAAGACAAAGCATCAAAATGTCCCATTTTTGCTGTTGCCAACAACAAAAATGGTCTATATATCAAAGGGTAAATTTTTTTTTTTAATGAAATGGATACATTTTTGAGGTCTAGGAAATAAAAAGAATGAAAACCAAATTTCTACCAAAATCAAAAATGCTGATGCACACACCCCCATTGGTTGATTCAAAATGGAATGACCCTATATATAATCTATATCTATAAAAATGAGTGTATGTATATATATATACTTGTTCCAGGGCCGTCGACAGGTTTCATGGGCCCCTATGCAACTTTTTGTGGGCCCCCCCTCCCCCAAACCTTAACTTAAACTTCCTACAATTATTTTCACATAAATAGCGTACATTTTGTCAAAGGACGTAACTAAAATTTTATCTGTTTAACTGAAACTTTTCGTAATAAAAGAAAAAAAAAAATTTGCCATACTTTTTTTTTTTGAATGAGTTCTCAACTTTTAGGGCCGCAGCTGCAACCAAATATTCGGTAGCTGATCGTAGCATAATTTATACTCACCTTAATTTTTAGGAGTGCCAGGCGGAGCCTTTGCTCCCCCCCCCCCCGCACCTCCTCTCCCTAGATTTTTCGTAAGAGAAAAATTCGCGCTCTTACTTTTCCGATGAATTGTAAATACAATTCATTCAGTATTTTTAAAAGCTTTTGTGTGTCTTTTTCGCTGATAAGTGACAACATGACCTAGTAGCGGGATGGGTATTAGAATGTTGCAATGACCTCTTTTTAAATGGGTTGTGGAGTACCCAAGTATCACAAATAACCTTTAAACGTTTTATAAACGTTTTTAAGCGGTTGTTACAACGTTAATAACCATTTTACAACCTTTAAAAAACGAAGTGTGCTACTTGGGTAGACTAGTCCCGATTTAAGGGGGTCCGGGGGATTGTCCTCCGGGAGAAATTTTGGGAAATTTATACAAAATTCGGCATTTTGAAGCCTTATATGAAGTAATAAGACGGAAAAATATGACAAAAAAACGAGGCAAACAAAGACCCTTGAAAAGTTACACATCCGGTAAAAATTAAAATGGTTTGAGGTTCAACAAATAGTTGACATTATTCGACTAGGAATAAGAGCAAGAGAGAAGAGGGAACGGAGAAAAATACTACATCTGAAAAATTGCTGAAATGTGGCAGATTTAACAAAGTTATTTTTTGGAGTAAAACTAACAATTTTGGGGGATCTAATGGTTAAGAATACTTCCGTTGACCCTAGAGATCAAACTCGAAATCCAATATGGGAGAACTATTTCCAAAAAAAAAGAGTGAAAAGGTAAAGGGGGAAAAATAGTCATGCAAAACACACTCGTTAAAATTATAAAAACACAGTTAAGGCAAAAAATAGTAAACAACGATATAAATTAAAACTGTATTTATAATTTTTACATTATTATTTTTATAAAAGAATTGTAACACTATTATTATTTTTGCATAAATAGGGTTTTCACGTAACTACAGTAAATACTGTCAAAGGAAAGACCAACATTTTCAACTTAAAAGTTTCCTTAATAAAAGAAATATAAAAAGGAAGAAAAGAAAAGAAAACATTTGCGATATAAAGTATAAATTCAACTACATTTGCGATACTTTTTTTTAAAGGAGTTTCTAACTTTAGGGCCGCAGCTGCAACCAAAGATTTGACGGAGCCTTTGCTTCTTCCCCACCCCTCCTCCCTAGATTTTTCGGAAAAAATTCGCTCTTACTTTTCGATGAATTGTAAACACAATTCATTCAACTTTTTTTTCTCCATTACCAGTTGATACCAGGGCGGACTTAGACTTAAAGGTGCTCTAAACTGTTACAGACCCCTTTGTAGTCCCAAAAACTTAAGTAGCAAACCTACCTTTTTTTTTTACTTTGTGTCTTTTTCGCTGATAACAGCCCCTGTGTTGTTTCCTTGTGTTTATAATGCTGTTTTTTTTTTTTTTTTTTGACGTAATAACGGGATGGGTAACAGAAGAGAGAAGATTGATGCAATGACCTCTTTTAAGTGTGATTCAGAGTGGACTATTCCCGAATTCAGGGGGTCCAGGAGATTGTGCCCCGGGAGAAATTTTGAAATAAATACAAAATTCTGCATTTCGAGACCTTATATGAAGTAATTAAGACGGAAAAATATGAGAAAAAAAAAGAATCAAAAACCCTCGAAAAGTTATACATTCGATCAAAATAATAATGGTTTGCGGTTCGACAAATCGTTGACATTAATCGACTATTGGTAAGAGCAAGTGAATAACCGGAAGGGAGAAAAAATACATCTGAAAAATTCCTGAAATGTGGCAAAGTTATTTTTAGAATAAAACTAACAATTTCATGTGATCTAACAGTTAGGAATACTTCCTTTGATCCTAGTGACAGAACTCGTGGTCCAAATTATGGGAAGAAATAGATCACTCTTTTCAAAGATGAAAAAAGGTCAGACTATCTGAAACATTCCTGAAAAGTGGCATGTTTCACAAAGTTATTTTTAGAGTAAAACTACCACTTTCATCTTATCTGACGGTTAGGAATACTTCTTTTAACCCGAATGACAGAACTCGTTGTCCATAATATGGGAAGAAATAGATCACTTTTCTAAAAAATAGGTGTAAAAAGGCAAAGAGAAGAAAAAGTTATGCAAAACACACGCATTGAATGAAACAATTAAAGCAAAAAATAGTAAACAGCGATATAAATTAAAATTGTTGCTAAAAAACTCAGAAGGGGCCATACCAACCTCTCTCTCTCTTTCTTACCCGAAAAATACAAGTGGTATCAATTTCAATTTATACTATTATTTTTTGTTAACAAAATACACTGAAGTGACAAAAGTCATGGGATAGCAATATGCAAATTTTCAGATGGCAGTAGCATCGCATAGAACAGGTATAAATGCGCAGTGCTTTTACAGAGCTTTCGTTTCTGTTCAAGTTATTCATGTGAAGAGGTTTTAACGTGATGATGACCGCACGACGTGAATTAACAGACTTTGAACGCGGAATGTTAGTTGGAGCTAGACGCATGGGTCATGCCATTTCGGAAATCGTTAGAGAATTCAACATTCCCAGATCCACTGTGTCAAGAGTGTGCCGAGAGTATGAAATTTCAGGCATAACATCCCACCATGGACAGCGCAGTGGTCGACCGCCTGCACTTAAAGATCGAGACCGGCGACGTCTGCTAAGAGTCGTAAATTCTAACAGACAAGCAACACTGCGTCAAATCACCGTAGAAATCAATGTGGGACGTACAATGGACGTGTCTGCTAGAACTGTGCGGAGAAATTTGGATTTCTTGGGCTATTCCAGCAGAAGACCGACTCGAGTGCCTTTACTGACAGAACGACATCGCTTGCAGCGACTCTCGTGGGCACGTGAGCATATCGGTTGGTCCCTAGATGAATGGAAAACCGTGGCCTGGTCCGATGAGTCACGATTTCAGCTGGTAAGAGCCGATGGTAGGGTTCGAGTGTGGCGCAGACCCCACGAAGCCATGGACCCAAACTGCCAGCAAGGCACTGTTCAAGCTGGTGGTGGCTCCGTAATGGTGTGGGCTGTTTTTTCATGGCATGGACTTGGTCCTCTAGTGCGACTGGACCGAACATTGACTGGAAATGCTTATGTGCAGCCACTTGGAGATCACTTGCAGCCATTCATGGACTTCATGTACCCAAACAACGATGGGATTTTTATGGATGACAATGCGCCATGTCACCGGGCCACAACTGTTCGCAATTGGTTTGAAGAAAATTCTGGACAATTCCAACGAATGATTTGGCCACCTAGATCGCCCGACATGAATCCCATTGAGCATTTATGGGACACCATCGAGAGGTCTGTTCGTGCCCAAAATCCTGCCCCATCAACGCTTTCACAATTATGGACGTCTATCGAGACAGCATGGCTCAATATTCCTGCAGAAGACTTCCAACGACTTGTTGAGTCCATGCCACGTCGAGTTGTTGCACTTCGCCGGGCAAAAGGAGGGCCGACACGATATTAAGAGGTATCCCATGACTTTTGTCACTTCAGTGTATAGTATTGAAATACAAGCACACAAATACAAAACTTACCGGAAAGATATTTTTGTGCACTCAACTAAGGGATTTTGTATAAACAAGAAGATAAATGTAAATGTTCCAGGTGATAGTATGGATAGTATATGTTACTGGTTATAGCGGGACCTCCGTGACTTGCGCGCTTCTTTCCTCGCGCGATTTTCCCCGGGGGCCCTGGTTATGGTAATCAGTGAAAAATAATCTCAGAAAATGAACTCGAGGACAGCTGAATCAAAAGTGTCCGTCTAATTCCACGACAATTGGTCAGTGATCATAAATTTTGCTCATTTTGTAAAAGGTACGGGAAAATAAGAAGTCTTTTGTTGTTCAGTTGATCTGGACATCTGTAATAAATGACTGCAATAAAAAGCCTGTTTACGAAAATCTGGTAGCGAAAACCTTACAACAGCATGGCAAATTTGCAAAGCCGCCAGACAGGAACCAGCCTGAGTTCATTCAGCACTGGCGACTACATCAAAGGTAGTCAAATGACAGACCAGCAGGGATAGTCTCTGTGGGATTAGTATTCCTGGAACTCTATAACAGTGGCTCTGTGATTAACCTCCCAGAAAGTTCTCGGAAGTGAGTCTTTTAAAGGGACAATAGCGGTTTCTTGCCGTCAGATAAAGAAGGCCGAATCTTACTTGAGCAAAGAGAGGAGGAAAAGCTTGTGATGGTTTTATCTGTAGCAAAGCAAAAATATATTAAAAAGAGCTGAAATTAGCGATTTTTTTAAATAAAATATCTTATTTAACTTTTTTACGGCATGAAAAACAATGAAAATTTTGAAAACACAGTTAAATTATTGTTTTTTAGCGTAGGAAAAAAAAATGTGCGGTGATATTCGGAACGATAATGCTAAATTTGGCGCCCCTTTAGCGTGGCAAAAGGAAAAGAAGTTTTGGTCACAATCTCCCACAGAAATATCCTAGCTTCTTAAATGAATATTTTTAAAACACATAAATGCTTGTTTCTTAACTTCGGAAAAACAAAATCTGTCATAATACTCAGAACTATAAGGCTGAATTGAGCAGCCTTTAGCAAGGCGCCCACATGCGGTGTAAGTGCGAGTTTACGACGGGACTTTGCTGGGGGGGCGGGGGGGGGGTATATCACAAATGTGACAATTGCTAGGGGCCCTGAAAGGAATGTTCTACAAATGCTTACTGTAAGAGCAATAGACAAAGGGGCTCCATAATCTCCAAATCCACCACTGTACAACAATGGTTTCAAAAGGACAAAAAAGGGAAGCATATTTTGCATTTATAATAACTTTTATTTATCATCTTAACATCCATTTTCGTGGGCATTTTCAAAATTTAAAACTATCTTCAGATACATCCATGGGCATTCCGAAAGTAGATTGTAGTTGCTACTTTTTGAAAAAAAAAAGTTGCAGCTATAGTTGACTACATTTTTAATGAAGTAATTGTAGCTAACTACAAAAAAATTTCTGACCACTGCTTGAGAAATGAAGCAAAATTTTTAAAATTTCAAATGTCTGTCTAAACATTAAAAAGTTGTTAGAGGATGGAGTGTTGTAGGGGCGAGGGCCTATTGCACTATCTGGTTATTTATATTTAATTGCATATCCTGGGGTTCACGGATTGATGTGGGGGCCCTGATACTAAGTAAGCTCCCCTCCCCCAAGAAAGAACGGATAAATCAGTCACATACTTATAATAGAGAATAGAAATCAATGAAACACTACGTTTACGAGTCAATTTCATTGCGATGGAAACCCTGGATTAGGGGACCCTAAAAATAATATTGCTCCGGGGCCCCACCTGGCTTTATTCAAGTACTGGATGCTACAAATGTGAAATCAGCAAGACTGATGTGAAGCATCTTGGGAAAAAGTTTAATAAAGCTAATCAATAGAAAAAGAAAGAATAGTTAAAGAAATCAAAATCTGCAAACCAAAAAAAAAAAAAGCCACATTTTTCTCCAATTTCCGCCCTGGATAGTCCAGGCCTGCAAGGTCACACACACCAATGTCGAAACTTTCCAAACCCAGTTCCAAGAAAAGTCGAAAAGCCAGGGAAAAGGGGGGGGGGGTGTTCGTTCCTTTTAAAAAGAAGCCTTAATAGATGTGAGATGTGCAGAAAGTAGGGTCTGAGAAAAAGAACTAATGCAATTTCTCATTTTTAATGTGGAAGCTTTGAACTTTGTAAGTAATTTTAGACCCTCAATCATAGGCGTAATTTGGCCTCGAAAATTGGGGGGGCAAACTTTTTTTTTTCTTTCAATTAAAATAATGCAAAATGTACTTTTTCAAAAAAAAAGATAATAATAATAATAATAATAATAATAAATAAATAAACATATAGTAATAATAATAATGATGATGAAGATGATAATAATAAAATCAAAAAATCGGAAAACTTTTTACGAAATGTATATGTTAAATGTTTTAAAAACAGAACAAGGCAACAGAGACGAGAAGAGTACATCGTACTCTCTCTCTTACTGAGAGTACATCTTAAAGAAAACCTACAGAGCAAGGCCGTATCCAGAAAAAAATTTCGGGAGGGGCCCAGTTTCGCACATTGCCCAAACACATACATTTTTGTGTGCGTTATGACTTATGAGTCTAATTTCTAGTTGACCCCCCCCCCCCCCAACGATGTTTGATGTGTGTGTGTGTTTCATTTCTTTATTCTTGTTATTTTCTTAAACTGATCTTTATTGGGGGTAGGGGTATCCAGAGAGATATGTAATAAGAACTTTTTTAAGTGGGGTGGAATGTTCGTAATTTTAGGGGGTCCGGGGGTTTCTCCCCCGGGAAAATTTTTGAAAAAAAGTTTTAAAATTCTGCATTTTAAGGCTTTGTATGGGGCAATTGGGACTTCAAAAACATGTTAGAAAAGTAGGCAAACAACAATCTCATAAATTTTCTGCATTTCTTTGAAATTAAGATTAATCAAAGCATAAAAAATATTTAGTTTAACAAATGATTAACATTAAGGGACAGAGAGGAAGGACAAGGGAGGAGAAAAGATTAGCACATTATCACTTGCTTACATCGGTTTTCTCTATAGTTACATAGTAGTTTTTGATCAGTTCCCCAACTCACCGACAGACACAGAACTCAGTAACATAATATAACCAACAGCATTAAACACATAAAATTCTTTAAAAGAAATAATGTAGAGATTTAAAAAATAATTAACGAGAGAGTAACATTCTGGCCACTTAGTTAATTCATAGTTTAATCATTTGATAAGAAATAGGATTGAAGCACTTAAAGGAGTTTCAAAAAGGTATTTAATGATTTTCAAAGACTCGGGAACAGTTCTTTAAAACATTTCATTTGCACTTTCCAGTCTCTGACGTTTTAATAGTTGATTGGACAGTCTTACAAAATTGTTAAAACTTTGAAAGACACATCTTTTAAAGATTAAAAATAGATATTAAAAAATACTTACAACGAGAATTTCTTTTTCAGTCACTAGTACTGCCGAAAACGAAAAAGAATACAGGTAGGGTAATATTTTTTCTCGTGCTTAACATATTAATAAAGGAATCAATTACAAAGTAATTTCTAAAATACTAAATTAGGTATTTAATGAATAGTCAGAAATGAAACATATGAGTCACAAAAAATTATTTTTGAAATATGCTACAAAAAATTCTGGAATATGATTTTGCATTATGCAGAATATTTTTTTAATCAAGGAGCTGAGTTTCGCGCAATTTGATGCAACCCCCCCCCCCCTCCCATTTGTGTTAGAAACTTTAAAATTCAAGGTTTGCAGCTACATTTAACAAAGTTTTCAAGGTTTTTAAGCATTTGTAAATTAAATTTTTTTTAAGTAACTTTTGCCTAAGATTAGTGAGCGTCCAACAAAGCAGAGGGTCTGTGAACGTATATGTTTTTGTGTGGTTTTGTTGATTGAAGTAGACATGTTTAGCTATTAAAATCCCTCGAGGGTTACAAATGCTTATAAATGGGGTCCAACAAAGTACCCTCTTAATTAAATCAGAGCGGTGAGAAGCAATATCAGCCAGTCGGAAACTAGGGTCCCGGCGATTAGGGTGTAAAAATCTGAGTGGTGTAAGTATTATAAGTTTTATGGGGGAGGGAGGCCGCGATCAAACTGACAAGTAGCTTGCTTTGAGCCTGAATTGATTTGGGAAAGAGAGCTGGAAGTGCTAATGAGAGGGTCTTGTTTTCAAGTATGTTTGGCAGCTAATGAGAATTTGAATTGTCTTTTTTTTTATTTGTACTTTTTTCAAATTTTCACTCGTTTAATAGTTAAAAGGAAAACAAAACTTTTTTTTTTGCTATTTTAAATTTAAAAAAAGGAAAACTTTTTTTTTCTGTTTTACATTATAAAACATTTCGGGTTTCGGGGGGGGGGGGGCGTCGGGCCCCCCCTCTGGATACGGCCTTGCTACAGAGGGATTAGTTGCTAAAATTTTACATGTGAAATATGCACTGTTCATTCATTCGGTCAACTTCTGGAAGTACATTTACTAATCTTAATGAATTCAGGAAACATAAATTAGTAAAAGCGATATTGATTTAACCATTGTTGGGAGCAAAAGGTCCTATTAGCAATGGTAACATTTGGAAGAAACATTTTCTTTCACAAGGATTCGAAACCAACATCTTTAATGTGTTAAAGCTGAATCAATTATGATTCAAAAAAATTGGAAAGCTGGGTGATAAACATAGAATGAAATGACTCGTCGAATCGAAACTGTATTTCAATTAATAAAATTTATTGCACTGAAAAACTCATTGTGTTTGGCAACAACCATTCCGTTTAGTACTAAACTAAAAATTTATTCTTTCCATTTTTTTTTCAACAGGTAGGTCTTGAAATCTTTTCGATTTCTCAAAATCAATCTCAGTTCTTACTGGTTTTTTAATCCATACTATACAAAAAATCTCTGCTCTAAGAATCAAATTTACATACACTGAGTCATAACGTGCGCAACAAGTCTGGAATATCAAATAAAATGTGTAATCAAAAGTTACATGTGTTACCGAACAGCAAAAAGGAAATAAAAATTAGTTTAAATTTACAAATTAAATATATTTACCATGAAAACAAGTATAAATCTGACAAAAAAAAAAAAAAACATATTCAACCAAGCACTAATGAAGGGTAAGGCTTCCTTTCATCTCTGCCTTTGAAGAAAATGCATTGATGACAGCATCTTTATCTATTACTAGCTTAATACCCGGCGTTGCCCGGGTGCTTATTAATACAACATAGCATTCAGGGGAAAAAAGTTTGAAAGAGTTCTATTCATATGGGTATAAAATAATTTGCATCAATCTGTCTCTTAGGTACAAACTTTGAAAAAATAATAAAATATTACAGAAAGTTAAACATTTACAGAAAAATAGTCTTATCAAAAGGTGAAAAGTAAAGATAAATGTTGTCTGTGCTTTGCCATTGGCATGAAATATATGCACATGGAAGTGAAAAAATTGCATCAATTTCACCCGCCAAATTTAAAATATTAACTTTTCTCTATTAATTGTTCCCACCTACAAAGAAAAAATTATTATAACTCAGAAATAAATATATTTCTCGTTCTGAAGGCTTATCTCCATTACAGACGCAACTGTCGTCTCATTGCAAATTTGAAATTCAAATCCGTGGTTCTTTTTATAAAGGCCACATGAATTATGATTGTTTTTTACTTATTTCAATGCTAAAAGGAAATAGGTGAGCCTTAAATTGAAAATTCATTACTTTAATCGTAATCATTGTTGGAAAATACTCATATTTAAAAATCTTAAATTTCATCAATTTGAATGCTAAAAGGCCTATCTCGATTACAATATAAATAGGCTAGATTCCTATAAAAGGGTCATTTTTTGACAAAAAATTTAAATTGGAGCTTTTTAGATTTTTTAAAATTTCAAGACCCCGCCTATGAGAATTCTAGGGCATCAAGGAACCTCTGTGTCAAGTTTGATGAAAATCTGACGCAAACTGTGGATTTGTATAGAGAACAAGTATATATACATACACTCATTTTTATAGATATAGATAATGTCCCTTTCAATGTTCAATAACGCAAGGTCTGATAATCTTTCTTGCCCTGTTGTGCAGCGCAGATACGTTTTGAGTCTTTTTAATGAAGAAAAGCTTCTTTCACATGATGCGGTGTTCATTGGTATGCATAAGAAAGTTTTAAACAATGTGTAAAGACTTCTAAATCCATTTCTTATATCGCGTGTTGCTTAATGTATTTGATTCTGTTTTCCAAGTT
The DNA here is from genome assembly GCA_038373865.1 of Uloborus plumipes. Taxonomy (NCBI): domain Eukaryota; kingdom Metazoa; phylum Arthropoda; class Arachnida; order Araneae; family Uloboridae; genus Uloborus; species Uloborus plumipes. The sequence goes on along the minus strand of JAXGGA010016479.1, from coordinate 14,579 downwards.
ATCCGTCTCTGTTGAGCTTATATAAATAAATAAATATAAAAGTAGAAAGTCTTACCTATTTGTTAGAGATCTATTATCTTCAACTTCGTAACTTTTTATCTTTGCCAAACTTGGAGGAAACTGGAGATGGATCTTCTGATACTGCAACTCTAAACTCTAGTATTGGCTAGTGGCTTGACGTGCCCTATACCCTTGTAGAACCGAATCAACAAGTGGACTCTTTTTCCAATCAAAATTCAAAATTAGTTTCATCAGCGTATCCTAACTAACAGGGGAACAAGGTGTAGGCGTGCATCTTTTTAACCCTACACTGCATGGTGTTGCCAATTGGCTACATGAACAATTTGTCCTCCTTATGAATAGCAGAATGTAGTCATAAGGCAACTCAATGCATAAAAAGCAAGTATTGGGTATATTTGAAGCAATTATCACCATTTATCCTCCATACATGGCAGCACTGGTCTGTTACATGCTCTTAAATGAATCCATATGGATAGCTTTTAAAGTCACTCAAACTACCATGTTTTGAAATTATTTTTTACAATGAAATATTTTTCTTCGTCTTTTAAAAAAATAACATGAATAAAATAAACATTTATCTTTCGTTTAAGATGCGTTTTACATCAAAATAATTGTTTGGAAAAAATCTAGGACATAATACACGTCTGTAGCCATTTGGCAACATTGTGCAGAAAGCATCCAGAGAACACTTCGATTCATCTCTATAGTTCATGCTTTGTTTATGTTTTTCGCTAGCTTCTTTCTATTTTTGGAAGGTATAATATAATCATGCGGACCCAAAAGTGGTACTTTCGGCTGTTCTACCGTTTATAAGACCTCGCAATTATCAATGCTTAGTTGATGTTCAGCAGAGTGAACAAACAAAAAATCAATAGGGAAAAGCCTTTAAAACGTGTTCATTTTAGATTTCAGTTAGCACAAACGTTGTGCTTACACGGACAAGTAAAGTCATTAATAATTTTAAAATATAGTTTTGAAAAAAAACTAAAAAATACGCTTTTACATTGGAATGCGCTGTGATCATCACGGGTTTCCCTCTGATTTTCAAAACTACTGAATATCCGCACTTAAGTTTACATGTACTTATAATACATCAATATGCAATACAGTTTAGCCTTTAGTATTAAAAATAATATTAAATATATTACTTTTATATTTGCAAAGAACGTAAATTTTATCTTTTATTCAGAGTTACATACATACATACATACATACAAACAAACCCACATGTGAAATTAATAAAAGCGTATTAAAAAAAGACCATTAGCTACAAAGGAACTAGTTACAAACCAAAAAAAAAAGAGAAAAGAAAGAAAGCTTGTGCGAGAGAGCCTCCAAAAGACATCAGATTTGACAGAAATGATCATCGGAAAGTACAAGTACATATAAAAAATAATGTAAAATGTCAAAATGTAAAGGATTACAAGAGTATACAGTGCACCAAATGTTCAATTCCTCTATTTTTTTACAAAAAAGAACTAATTTCAAAACTATCATTTACAATCATTTTAATCTGTTGAATGCATGGTGTAGCCATTTGGCAACAAAACTATTTTTAATTAGAAAGGGGTGAAAATTTAGAGGTAAATTTTTTTAAATATTTTTCTATGTTTTCTTATTACATTGACAAACACATACATTTTTTTCTATGAAAAATAAAAAATCATGCAGTGTAGGGTTAAGGACAATTTTTTCGATTGGTGGGATATGTTGCTAGGACAGATCCTCAGATAGACTAGACATTCTATTTGCTAATTAACCGGACACAATTAGTCTGTACACGCCTCCTAGTTCTGCGGTATACCACACACATGCATAGTAAAGCAATAAAAATTAACTTAAGGAATAATCCGACAACCGACAAAGGCAATCCGACAACACACGTACATAAGAAATAACCCGACAAAGGTAATCCGACAAAGTTAAGTAACTGTACCTTTCCATTCATGAGAAATTTTTGTTGTCTGCGGCGTCCAGTTATTCATAACTTGAGTGAAAAAATCGTGGGAAAGAGTTAGATATTCCCATACGCCTTCCAATGGTGGTCTGATTCATATAATAGTGGAAGAAACTAATAATAGCCAATAGCTTCCATAAATAATGACAGATGTTAAAGAACACTATCTTAACTCTTTATACCAAGATAAGCTTCAAGTCCTTCTCACAACTTTAAAGGGACTGACTTCCACGAAACCATCAAGGATCCAAGGCACCGCCAAAGCTGAAAGACCACCTTGAGCGTCAAGCCGGCTCTCAAGGGAATCATGCCCACCGTAGGTCAGCTTAAACTGTAGAATCAATGGAATCAGAGCTGTGTTCCGGGCTTCGGCTACGTCTAAATAACTACAGCGGATTGTCAGGGTTGCAATTAAAAAAAAAGGGGGAAGTAAAAACAGAGAGAGGGCTAATCTGAATCAGAGTCGAGGGGGGAAGGGGGGACTGTACTGTAACATTTATTTAAAAAAATGTCATGTAAATGTTTCTTTAAAAAATAATAAAAAGAAATTGAAAAAGAAAAACATCAATTAAATTTGCCAAACAACTTTCAAGTATCAGCTACAAGTATTGTTTTATTATGCAATTTTATCATCTTTTTTCGTTCAAATTGCTTTTTTCAAAGATACCTTAAGCAACGTAAATTAAATAGATTTTGTCCTTTCAGAGCCCCTTGTTTGACCATGTGTGTCTAGGGAGGTCTTATGGATAAAATCAGACACTATTTATTGCTTAAGCAGTTTCCGAGGAAAAGGGGGTGGGGCTCGCTATGAGGAAGAGAGGTTGCTTCCTTGTACCGAGACTGTCTCTGTGTCCCGTCTTTTCCTACAATGGTTACATTTAGGAAATTACATTTTTTCTCGTTTGAAAATAAGGTATGCATCATTTGACAAACAATTAAAAAAAAATTTTCACTTAAAAACTAGGGGGGCAAAATAATAACTCTGCCCCTGGACCAAAGAAAGTAGGGGGGCACTTGCCCCCCTATGCCCCCCCTAGATTACGCCACTGCCCTCAATGGCTAACCCATTAAAAAAAATAATAAAAAAAATTAAAAAAAAACGAAAATTTCTGCTTGATATTAATTCTTTAGGCCCGCTTCGCGGGCCTCCTGACCTCTCACGGGCCCCTGTGCAATGCATAGGCTTGCCCCCCCCTCTCGACGGGCCTGCGTGTGGATATCCTTTCCACAAGTATTATTTTTACAAGCTATTATTACACTTGCTCTGTATTGGTTGGTGAGACAAGATTTATAATTGGTACCAAAAGTAACTAGTATGTTGTAGAAATATCGGTTGGTGATGAATCTTTCTTGTTTGGAATTAGGTTCAATTTTTACTAACATTTGAAAGCGAAACACTAAACCAGTGCAAGTGGAGCTATCTGTAAAGTGCTCTTCCGTGTTCAGGTACACCTTCGGAAAAATGCCAACTTTAAGTAAATTCCATGCTTTCGCCGAAATTAGAAATCTACTTATATATTAAAAACTGAGTATCTTTCTATCTATGTCACGCTTCTTTCTTATGAACGCCAATGAACTGAAAGTCGAATCAGGTATCGATAGATAGGTAATTTTTCAGTCTTCATTAGTTTCAATTTATATAATTATACGATTTTAATTAGCGAAGATATCAATTAATAAGTAGTCAAATTTAAAGCGATCAAGGGTAATAAATGATTAAATATGAAATCCATTGTTGCAAAACGTGGTTGCTATGAAACAGTAATAACAATGATAATGAGAATTTTGAAGGAAGGCTTAACTAAATCAAACACGAAACTCATAAGCGGGCCACTTAGGCAGGAATTCAAGTGAAACACGGACGATCGCAACTCACCAATGCAATCGCAAATTCCCAAATTTGGATTCAAGTGAAACGAATTCACTTGAATTCGACTTCCAGTAGCAATTGCAATTTCGGTTTATTGCGATCGCCTCGAAGCGATTGCAATGGTGTTTCACTTGAATTCGGCCCTTACGTAGTATTTTCATCGCTAGCTACTTGTAATATTTTTAAACATTCATTTGTTGAAAAGCCATCTACTTATGTTAAAAACTGAGTATCTATGTCTGCTTCTTTCCCTTGAGCAAGCTGAACTTACTGAAACTTTCCTCACCATCTTGAAGGCGCGAAGTGCCTGTGCAGCATCTCAATAATTTGAATGATTTTCTGATGCAGAAAAAATAAAAGGCGCGAAGGTACCTCTTAGCGAGCCGCCTTGGCGGGGAGTTGTTTCTTAAAATTTTCCTCACTACTTTCAAGGCACGAAGTACCCGTGCAACGCCGGGCCACGTGCGTAGTATGTCTTGGAATCTTATAATAAAACATCAGAATGAGGTAAAAGTTAGGGAGAGGGGACGTTATGCACCAACATGCCGCAGGAAGCTAATCTAACTGCCCTGGCAGCTATAATGACAGATTTATCGAATACAATGCTTATTTCAGGTTAGACTGTTGGTTTAAATTCTCATAACTAAATTAATAAACAAAATTAATCACTAGAAATATATTTGCTTTTGAACAGAAAATACGACAGAAAAATAAAATTGCAAAAGTGGTGAAAAAATTTAAAAAGTAAATTTTGAATTTGTTTCTGAAAAATTAAGGTTTGCACTATCAAAAATTAAACCCAGGTGTTATTTATTTTGCGTTTCTAAAAGTTGATTTTGCAAACATTTCAGTTCACTTTCTAGATTTATTTTTCATGTTAAATATCATACAAAAAGACAATTATGAGCAAGACTCTGGTACTGGCTTGAATTACTCGTCAATGGCAAATATTTTTTCTGCTGAAATGAATGTATTTTAAGCTACTAACGTATTTTATTTTTTGTGAGTATTTTTTTCGTACAATTCTCCTCGACATAAAAATCACAAGTGCTATATTTGTCAGTGTAAAATAAAAGTAGCAGAATTTAACCCGTCTGGGTAGTTAATTACAACTATTTCAATTATTAATTAAAAGAATTATATAAAAATGAAAAATAGAATTACAAACAACGGAAGTTGTTCATTAAATTTATCTCGTTTAGACTCGGCTTAGCAGGCAGATTGCCAATTCCATAGCAACCGCGAGCAGACAGTACATTGGTATCTCGTATTGGTGCTATTACCATTAATTCTATTGAAGTTCAGTTAAGCTTAAAATACATAAATCAGACAAAAGTATCTATCATATCCACTAAAATTTTCAGATTATTTTAAGAGGCAAATTTTTTGTAAAAGAAGTAAATTTTAAAAATCGTACTTCTTCTAACTTGCATTTTTTGTGTCAATGAGTTTTTATGGAAAGCTATTGTGCCTGATGCTTATTAAGTCGTAAAACAAATACATTTTCTGTCGTAAAACATTATCAATAATCTGAATGAAATGTTCTAGTTTTTTCTTCTTTTGATAAACTCAAACAATAGTTCTAACTAGGTTCTGTTCATTTTCAATTCTCGAATCAACAAGTTTTCATAGAAATACCCGTTTCTGTTGTCACAACAAATAGTTTTGTAATCTAAAAGAAGTTTGGGTCAGAAATGAGATAAGAACATTTGTCAGTCATAGAATTCTTTTTATTTTTATTTTTTCCGGCGCTAAGAATCAAATTCTCTACGTTTTGTCATTTCACGTTTTCTAGTGCTGAATCGTAATCGTAATCGTAATACTATTATAAATGCGAAAGTTTGGATGTTTGGATGGATGGATGGATGTTTGTTCCTCTTTCACGCAAAAACTACTGAACGGATTTTAATGAAACTTTTACCATAATGTAGCTTATGCATCAGAATAACATATAGGCTATAATTTATAACGATATTCGAAAAAGTTCGATTGGTAGCGCTTTTTCATTCCAATTTAAGGTAAATTTTTCACATAAATCCGCGAAGGCTTCCAACAAACTAATTCAGTATTTAGTGCATCATCTCAACTCCCTGTCGATAGGTAGAATTGCGTGTATAATTTCCGCTTTTCGCATTAAATGTTCAAGGCTTTTCTCAAGTCAAATCAAAAAGTAATTTTTTTCCAGCTTCATGGTTAATATAAAGGCTTTTGCATAGACATTGGAAACGAATGCGCGCCAGCAGGCAAACGAGCTTTTACTATGATTTGTATTTTAAAACATTTTGTAGTCTTAGTTGTAAGTAGAATATTTATCATTAAGACAATGTGTTTTTTATTGTGCTTTGAAACGTGCAAACATTATTTTGTAGAATAAATTGTATTCCTTTATTAGTAGATTGTTCACTGCATCAATTATTTTCTCGAGTTTTGTAAATATGTGTTTTAGAGTATCGGTAACGTAATCGCTTGAAGAGATTGTCAACTGGATTAGGTTCATTATTTTCCAATTTGATGGAGCTTTAAATACAACTTAACGGTATTTCTTAAATATTTTTGCGTTGATTGGTCACTTTCTCTGGGTACTTACAATAGGGCAGTTTCTTAGTATCCGAATGAACTGGAATTTTGCCAAATTTGTTGCAAGATTTCAATAACTGAGATTCTCCTCGATTTTTTCAACTGACGCCAGTTTTTGTGCCAAAGACTACGTAATAATACTTTACTTTTTACACGACATAACCAAAATAAAACAATTATTATCTGATATTTATCGACTGGCGGCAAAATCTCAATCATCGATATAATACTCCCATATTTGAAAAGTTGGAGTATTATATCGATGATTGAGATTTTGCCGCAGTCGATAAATATCAGATAATAATTGTTTTATTTCGGTTATGTCGTGTAAAAAGTAAAGTATTATTACGTATTTTTTTTCTTTTGTTTTCCGATTCCGTATGTATCCATTAAAAACCTTTTTAAAATTATGTCAAAAAGTAAAGTAATCCATATACTAAATTAATAAAACCCTTAAACAAGACTAAAACTACCATTAATTTGTATTTTTGCATAAATAATTGCTAAATGTTCCCTATTAATTTCGAAATCATTTAGGATAAAAACTTTTAACGTCATTTTATGGTCAGCAATAGTATCTCAACATTTGATTTCAATTTCTCTGTGACAAAAATTAGTGACATAATAATTCTTAATGTATTTTCATAAAGTAAGGAGGGGAGCAAAATTATCCTAGGTATCCCAAAACAGTTACGCAAAAATTTAGCGACATTTAAAAAATTGTCAAAGCGGTGTGTTTTGAGTTCTTTCAGTTCAGGAAAAAAAAAAAAAAAAAAAAAAAACAAAGGTTTGAGTATATAAATTGTTTCTCAATATTACTGACCCCGGCAACGCCGGGTATTTTTGCTAGTAAAAAAATATTTTGCTGCTATTAATCCTTACAAGTGCTTGAAGCAGTGACCAATAAAAATAAAATGTGATTGTGTTTAATATAGTAGATACTTATACGGGCTGGTTTACGGTAACATGGCTGATGAGCCAGGTTGGCTATAAATAATGAAGTATTTAAGATTTAATTTAGTCGGCGGAATTTTATATGTTGTAATGGAACTTTTAATATTGTTTTCGTTATTAATCTTCTTTAAAGGCTTTTAATGACTTTTGCTGGCTCAACTTATTTATTTAGCTGGATTTTTAGTTTGATGGAGCATTTAGAATATTAGTGCAGCCAGGATTCATGAAAATTTGTCGCAACCACGTTACCGTCACTTTGCCTCATTTGTTTGTCCTAAATATGAAAGCTTCCCTCCTTGCAACTAAATTTTTCCATTTCTCTACAGAATGGCAACGAAAATGGCAAAAGCCAGCCATCAGTATATACGATCAGTGGTAGTTCTGAATATAAGACATCGAGTGACGATAATTCCACCTCACATCCAGCAGAAAAAGATGGATATGTGGTAGAAGAACCACCATCTTCGCTCTTGGACAGCTTGAAGAGTATCGTTTTCCTCTACTCAAATCCAGTGTACGTTTTGATCAGCTTATGCATGGCCACCTACGTCATTATTTTCATTCCCATCCTGACAGTCATTGTTGACTACAGCAAAGACAAAGGAATCCCGGAAATGTACGGAAAGTTTCTCATAAACGCGATGGCCATTGGGGACTTGATAGGTAATTATCTTTTTTTTTGTTTTCCCCCTTACCTTAGTTTTCTCCTGACAGCCTTCTTACTGGTTTTGCACGAAATTGATCAAAGTCTTCCCAAGTAGCACACTTCGTTTTTTAAAGGTTGTAAAATGGTTATTAACGTTGTAACAACCGCTTAAAAACGTTTATAAAACGTTTAAAGGTTATTTGTGCTACCTGGATTTTGTTTACATGTGTTACCATGAAAGATCGAAATTGGGGAAGTCGACTTACACCGGTATTTGGTTTAATGCACATATTGTTGGCCGCGCTTAAACAAATACTGTTGGTTCCATGAAATATTATTCGATTAAGCGGGGATCTTTAACATTGCGTCTATGGCATGTGTTCCGGGATGTTTTATTCGTATAAGCGGGGTATTCGTTTATCCGATACCAAATTAAGCGGGGACGACAGTATTTTGATGAAAAAAAGTTTAACTTTCAGAAAATAGGAAGAATGGAAAAGGTAGTTGTTTCCATTTTCCCTAGAGTACAGTGTTTATGAGGTAAATAGACACACTTAATGCACATCAAAAACATCTGGAAAAATGAAATTCATAACTAAATGAGTTTAGTAACCCTCTACATGACAAGTAAAACTAGTTGAAACCAGTTACCTTCCATTTATGGACTTGCTAGAAAAAAAAAAGAAAAAAGCAAAATATCTAAACTTTAAAAAGCAACTTTTTTCACAGTGTCATCTTCAAGCAATTATAATGCCTTCACAAATGGTTGTAGACATGCGGAACTTTCAGAATCTCTTCTGTATGTTACCTAGTCTTCCCTCACCTATAGTTTACTTTCAAAAACAACCACAAGTATAGTAATAAAATTTGTTTACACAACTTGATTACTACATGGACCTGCGGGTCCGTGGACCTGGACACTACAAATTTGGGGGCACCAAAACAGGGTTAATTCATTTCTTTTGATCCTTTTTTGGAAATTACCTTTGGAAATGTATCTTGTGAGGAGGGGCACTAAATTTTATTAGGATCTGGGCATCACTCTGTCTTGATCGGGCCCTGTTTGTTTCCATCCACTCTTATCTTCCTGTCCCCAACTGACCCTAGAAATCTTGAGTGTCTCCTGTACTGTTTGACCAGATTAAGAAATGCTGTTACTGTACTTTTGAAACTGCTCTTTACAGGACGCTTATGTTTCGGTTGGGTAACGGACAAAGGGTACATGACCATATCCGCTTTCATGATGCTTTGCTTGGCCCTGCAAGGAGTCTTCATCGTGCTTTTCCCCTTCGCCATGGATTTGTGGTCCTTCATGATCTTGCTGGCCCTGTACGGAGCAGCGGCAGGTAGCATCCTGGTCCTTTTCCCAGTACTGGTGATGAAGTACGTCGACCAGAAGGGACAATCTATCGCCATGGGCTGCGTGGGCTTTTTGTCTGGCCTGGTGTCTTTCGGAATCCCTCCCCTGATAGGTACGTGCAACGAATTTTTGAACGTTATTGGGTACTTTTCTGTTAAAGGTACGTCGCTTGGCACGTTTTTTATTTTTGGCAGTTTGAACTAAACATTTTGTAGTTATTGACATTCAAAAATTTCAATTTCTAGATTCTAGGGTTACCATATACTTGTAGATATCACGAATCGCTTTAAGTGATTTTTCTGTTTTTGTGAAGGTAGGAAGTAAAGTAGTCGCCAAATCAAGTAAAGTAGCTTTCAAGGAAAAGTTCTAATTTTTTTTTTTTCAAAACAAGTCATTTTTTCAAACACGTATCAATTATAATAAAAATGAGTAATTTCTATTTGCCGCATTTAGTTTTGCGACATAAAAATGATACCAAATTCTCTCATATTGTTCCATGTCTCAAACAGATAACTAAATTCACCATTTATTTCTCTCTAATATCAGCAAAACTAGCAAGTTCAAACTCACGGACATATGCTTTAGTAATTTAGTAATTTTAGTGAATTAGTAATTGTATTACTTAGGAAAATTGCCTTTAAAAGTCCTCCACCGAATGCTATTAAAGTTTCACTTTTCCAGGCCATTTCCGCGACAATGTGGGATCCTACGACGGGATGTTCTACTTGACTGGAGCCATATCCGTCGCGTCTGGAGGACTGTGGCTCCTGGAGCCCCTCATGGGGAAGATGTACTTCAAGAAGATGGAGAAGGAGGAACAGCGGATACAAGACGAGAAAGAAGCAGAGGCAAATGCAGCAGAACTAAAACTGAGATGATGCTGAAGAAGATACTGATTAATAATGTTTTATTGTTGACTTTTTGTTTTGTATTAAAGTTTTTATTTATGAAAATGTACATTGTACGCATTGTGACAAAAATACTGCGCTGTATAGATTGACTGGAGGGAAGAAGGGGGGGGGTGTATACATGGGCATGCACGAAGGGGCATCAGTCCCCTGTTGGCTTGGGCCCGCATCTAAAGGGGGCCCCAGATTTCAAAAGCAATGAAACTCGTAGTTTTTTTTTTCCACATAATTCAAACTGTCAAATCAAAGAGATAAGGAAGCTTATGTTGTTAAAACAAAACATTAGTAAATTTTCTCACTTAATTATTTCCTCTTTTTATGTTTTTTTTTTTTTTTAAATGTGGGATACTCTTCACCCCATAATTTATTTTGAGAGGGCTTGAATATCTGAAGACATCCTTCCCTGCTCTTCGTGAAAGTTTTTTGGTTTGACTACAAAGAGCCCGAAAGTGTGTTTGAACTAGGGCCCGTCCACTATCTCAATAAAGCCCCGTCCATCAGAAGGTTATTTCTAAGGAGAGAGGAAAATATTCAAAATTCACAATAATGCCTTATTATAGTATGGTTGCAAGGTTGTGAACGATATCTTCTCCATGCTTGAAAAAACAATCAACTAGACAAACAGTTTTTTACATTATTGAGATTCCACAGGGGTGCCCCCTCCCCCCCCAAAATCACAACCATCTTGTGCTTTTAATTTTTTATTTTTACCCCTCTTTTTTACTTAAGGGTTGGTTCGGATAAGTGGGCCACTGGGGTAAGTGGGCCACCCCCCTTAAAACTGAAATGCGCATATGGTTTTATACTTTTTTGTACTGATCATGTCAGCTCTCATCACAGTGATTGCTTTTGCATATATTTGGGTTTCATGGAACTTTTTTTAGATTATATATTTTATAAAAAAAAAAAAATAAATAAAAAATAAATCTAATTTTTTTTTTTTTTTTTTTTTTTTTTTTGCGAGTTCAAGCAACATTTTTCGAAGAAGTGTTTCAATGTTAGTTTTTATAAATTTTTCTATGTTCATCAAGTTTTCTTGTAGAGTTTAACCTAAAGTACACATTGCAATAAGAATTTTTATGCAAAGTAGGGGAGGATGGGGATGAATGGGACAGGGGATGAATGGGACAACTGAATTTTTTATACCTAAAATTAGCTTTAAATTTTTGATATTTTACCTAGTCGATGGCAGCACCTGTACCACTTAGTAAATTGTGTTTCAAAGCATTTGCTTCCATGCTGGTGTAAACAAGACTGCAAAGTTTATTTTCCCATACCAAAAGTAAGTTTTTTTGTTAAAATTACTCCAGTGTTTATTAAAAAGGACTGCACTCAAAGCAAATAATGTTATATCATGTTGAAAATATACTTATTTGACTATGATTTCAGACTGAAATGGAGAAAATCCATATTTATTTTCTATGCCTACTTTTTGATATACATAAACATGTGGGTATGGGGATGAATGGGACAACAGTTCGGGGGATGAATGGGACGGTTCCATTAATCACCGCATTTTCTGATTTCAAAACTTTACATCAAAAACTTACTTAAATGTTTAACACATTAAATTATTTTCTTATTTTTTATGAACTAAAATTTGGTATATAAGTAATTAATTATAACTCAAACTACATTGACAAAATGTTGAAACTACTTAACTACATGTTATTTAAGCCTATTGAAATCTGATCATGGCAATTTATTTTATATTCACATCATAAATTTTTAACTAAGAATAGGTAACAGCTTTAATTGCAGTCAATCCCTTTGTTTTAAAATATTTATAACTAAAAATAGCTACCAGCATTTTGTAACCATGGTTTTAAAAATTAATTTAACTTCTTTTTGTAGGATGCCACAAAATTGGAAAAAGAAAACGGAACGAATAATTATATATTATAACGAATAATTATATCCTTATCAACAATTAAAGAAGCCGTTAATGAGGTTGTCTTGAAGGGAATGCCTGTAAGAACAGTTGCAGACGCATTTAATATGTCCAAGTCGACTTTATAGGCAGATATGCGAAAGAAGCTAAGCATAGCTCTGATTTAGAATCCTATGCTCCAAATCCAAATGTTGGAAACAGGAAAATATTTTCAAGCGTAGAAGAAAACCAGTTGAGTGAATATTTGAAAATTTCATCTCAAATGTATTATGGTCTCACAACTGTTCAAACAAGGAAGCTAGTTTTTGAGTTTTCACAATTCTTAGGAAATGTTCCGTCAAGGTGGGAGGAAAATAAAATTGCGGGAAAGGATTGGCTCTCGGGGTTTTTGTCCAGACACCCAGAATTATCCATCCGCACGCCTGAAAATACAAGCCAATCAAGAGCGAGTAGTTTCAATAAAAATAATTTAAGTACATTTTTTGAGAAACTTGAAAAGCTACAAAAGAAATATAAGTTTGAACCAGGAGATGTGTATAATTGTGATGAGACAGGCCTTAGTATCGTCACGGAGTGTCCCAAAAGCAAAAAAAAAAAAAAAAACAGTAGACCAAACATTAAACTTTTTTTCTAGTCATTTTCTTCCCTTGTCCCATTCATCCCCAATGTTGTCCGATTCGTCCCCTTTATGGGGATGAATGGGACAGAATACATGAACTCATAAAAAATATTTTAGCAATGTAAAATGATAGCAAATTGACTGAATTCGTTTATTTATGTGTAACAAATAGTTGAAATATTTGTATAAAAATTGTTAAGTGGCTGAAAAATGTGGAATTTTTCGAATATTAATTAAAACATGAAATTTGTCCCATTCATCCCCACCCTCCCCTATTATTAATCAGTGTTTAAGGGGAGTGGTCCCACTTACCCCGTGGTTTTTCTCTATTAGGGAAAGTGTCCCCTCACTATGGTGTAAGTAGGCCCCCTCATAATAATGATGATTTCAAAATGAAAAGCAGTTTTGATGAAGCAATTTCTACGATTAAAGAAAGATAATTATGGAAACCTAGAAGAAATTGATGGTTCAGCTACAAAAACTGCAAAAGCTGGAAACCATATACTTGTAAAACTTGCATGAAAAAAAAAATCATAAAGTATTATGAATGTCTAATTTTAAAGTATGATAAAAATGAAAAAAAATGCTGCTACAATTGATAGAAAGAATAGAAATAACTACTTTTTATTGGTTTGATGTAGGTGATGTTAGAATTATAACTGAGGATGAAATGAAAATGTTTCTCCCTCAGAATACTTCAAATAGACGCTGCCATAAAGTGCTTTAATTATTTTTCCAACCCATAATTTTATTCTATTTTACCAAAATTGATCTTAATCGACTCCATTATGTTTATTCAACATTAATTTATATGTAAAAGTAAAAAATACGTCTAACGGCTTTTAATGAATTTCACAGACATAATTGTTTTGTATTCCGCTTTATAATTTTTTGTCATACACGTTCAAATCTAAGTAGATATCTCATTAATGGATACATTTACAGAAAAATATTCCCCACTAAAATTTTGCATACTTTGTTAGGTAGGACCCACAAACCCCTTTCCAAAATATGCTCACTTAAAAAAAAACCACGGAGGGTGGCCCACTTACCTCTTCATAGGGGTAAGTACCCCCCCACGCCATTTTGTAAAGAATACGATAGTTGAAAATATTTACAGCTTTTTTTTAGGAAATAATGCTGAGCTTGTGTTTATTAATAATGTCCAAGATAAAATAAGTCAAAAAAAGTCAGATGTTTTGCTTTAAAACTCTTGTATAAGGCTTGAAAAACGAACTGTTCTAAAAAGGGGCCCACTTACCCTAACCAACCCTATTTATTTTTTAAAATATTATTATTTTTTTTTTTAAATTATAACTATTATTTTTTCATATATTATTATTATTTTTAAAGTTCGAACTATGCGCAGAATAGAATTGCTTTTTTCCCTTCCAGACATTCCAAGCACACACACATGAAAAAAAAAAAAAAAAAAGAAAAAAAAAAGAATAAATAAATATGTAAAAAAATAATAAAGAAATAAAAGAAATACTTAAAAATGAAAAAAATAAATAAATGAATAATTGTTATTAAAAAAATCCGTAAATAATTTGAATTTAAAAACTAAATTGATTTATAATTGAAGTAAATAAACAAATTAGTTTTAAAAAATCCCCCGCCAAAAATGTTGATGACGCAACTTGCGCTATAATCCCCTCCTGAGATTCCATAATCATAATTCACCAAGTGGATCGAAGAAGCTATTTTTTACATGAAAAGTTACAACAAAGTTCTACCTAAATTTAGCAATAAAAAGCTCCGTTAAAAATAATTTAA
>JAXGGA010016478.1:0-26572 GCA_038373865.1 Uloborus plumipes | reverse complement strand
GGATTCTTCATTACCATGTTTAAATTTTCAATTTGAACATTTTTTCGTTCAACATTGAACCGTTGAAGCAACCTTTCCCGCTAAACTAACTTTTTAGTGAACAGTTCAATTTGAACAAACTTTTTTTTGTTGGAAAGATCTTATCAAGGATACTACATTCCCGTATTTACATTTTCGATTTGAACAATTTTTTGTTTAACATTGAACCGCTCAAGCAAGCTGTCACCCCTAATAACTTTTGAGTGAACAATCCGATTTAAATAAACTTTTTTTTTTTGTTCCAAGGATCTCAGCAAGGATACTTCATTACCGTATTTAAATTTTCAATTTGACCATTTTTTCGTTCAACATTGAACCGTTCAAGCAAGCTGTCACCCCTAATAACTTTTGAGTGAACAGTCCGATTTAAATAAACTTTTTTTTTTGTTCGAAGGATCTCAGCAAGGATTACGGTATTTAAATTTTCAATTTGAACATTTTTTCGTTCAACATTGAACCGTTCAAGCAACCTTTCCCCACCTAATAACTTTTGAGTGAACCGTCCGAATGGAATAAACTTTTTTTTGTTTGAAAGATCTCGGAGAGGCTCATTCCCATAATTCGCTTTTTGATTTGAACCATTTTTCGTTCAATATTGAACCGTTCAGAAAAAAAACTTAACATTAACGCCTACGGGGAATGTAAGTTGAATGTTGATCCTGAACTTAAAGTCGGATTTCCTTCAAACTAATTTTGTAAGAAAATGGTTTTGATATTTGTATGTTTGTAAAGTACTTTTCTGAATAATCTTCTGTGAGGACTCTGATTCCGACTTCGACTCCGCAAACATTGCGGAAATGCAGGCTCAGAAAAAAAAAATGACTTACTGTGCAGACGATTTTTTGTTTGTTTATTCATTTGTTTTATTTTATTTATTATTGTTATTTTTTTTTCTTTTTTTTTTTTTTGGCAGACGATATTTTTTTTTTTTTTCTAACGAAAATTTTTCATTCATGAGGGCATTTTATTCTTTATTTAAGTTAAACAACTGGCAACGGATTAAAAGTGAAATTCGATACATTTTATTAACGGACGAGTTTTCTTTTTCTTTTTTTTTTTTTTTTCTTTGTTTGATAAAATGTGTTTTGATGCTCTTTGTACTTTTATTTATTTATTTATGCTTTTTATTTTTCTTGTAAACGATTGAGGATTTTTTCTACGGAAAAACTGTAACAGTTACATTCTTTAAAAGGTGCGACAAAATTTTATTTATTCGTTTATTTACTTTTTACGTGTCTATTTCATCTGATGAGAGGGGTATATTTTGCTTTTAGAAATCAGCTTTAAGTGCTAAAAAGGTATGTTTGACATAATTTTCAGTCTCAGATAATCAAGAGAATAATGATCAGATGCTAGAATGCCGATGTCGATGTACGGGAAAGTAGGCTCGTTTAGTTCTTGACTGAACTTCTTGTTAAATTTTAAAAACGAATTTTTAATGACTAAATATGAACTTTTTACAGAATTTTTTCTGTTTAAAAAACGTTGCAAAATAGTACTCAATAGAGAAAAAATCGACAATTATGAAACAGTTCTAAAACGGTACAACTTCACCTAGTTAATAACTTACTCATTAAATAAAACTTAAAAAAATTATTGAATCTTCCTAATATTAGAAAATATTTTCGAATTTTGAACTAACTTTTTTAGAAAAATGTTAAATAATGCTACAGTATTCTTTTATAATTCGCATTTTTTTAAAACAAATTTGTTATTGTAATTCGGAGTAGAAAAAGACATGTTATTTCCAGTTTTTTTTTTTTTTTTTTTTTGTTTCATAGCAATATACTGCAGCAATCCGTTTTTCACTCCTATTTTTTCATTTAATACATGCCTGTGTGTGGGCGTGCATTTTACACACGCATACATAAATACATATGTATCAACCACACGAGACTAAGCAAAAAAGTATTGTTGGCGTTACGTAATAGGAAAGAAAAAAAATTATGTTATCTGTCTCAGATACATGTTTGCTTTAAATTAATATTTGCGTATTTTTGCTTTTTCAACGTTGTATTATTTGCTTTGTGTTAAAATATGGTAAATATATTATGTTTTATCATGTAAAAGAGAAAAGTAACGATTGCGCATTTGATACCTCTTACATTTGAGAACCGAAGTTAAAATGGCAGATTAGAAAAAAAAAATTACAAGACATAATTCCGGAGTGCAATTCTGTTTCGAGATATAAATTTTAACTCCCATTCCGTCATTTGAAACAAGCTTTAATCCTGCTTTTGTAAAACTTGCCTTGTTACCATGTTCGGTAATACTTGACTTTAAAATAAAAATGGCCAGTAATTGAGAGATTTGTTGTTGTAGGCAGATATTGAAAGCGAAAAAGAGAAATATGTTTGCTATAACACATAAACAACAAAAATAAATAAGCATAACTTCAATAACCCAAGCATTTCTGAAAATATGGCTTTTATAATATTTAAAGCAACGAAGGTTAAAGAACAGCGCCAAAACAGTGCAAGCCAAAAATTACAGCTTTGTTTGCTTCATTGTAACACTTTCACCCAACCTCTACGCATCGCTGAACTTGGCATTGAGCGGTCTTCATGTAATCCGTTGTCGAATTAGAGGATTACCGGACACACTTCAGTAAGTTTTTTCTGAATCTATTAACTTCTGCTTGTTTCCTGCTGACTTTCCAAGTGCTAATGAACGGATTTAACAGAAGTGCATCACACCCATTAGTTACGCTATATCCGTTTCAGACGTCACAATGGCTCTTCCGACTAAGTTTGCAAACAAACACTCATTGGAATTACCCTCAGTTTCAACGTCTGATGAAATTTAGCTAATCAGTACTCGGAAAGACTTAGCTTCTTTGGATGGTCATGTACCTCGGGAAAATTCAAATGCATCAACAAATCATATAAAAGCAACCGAGAAAACCATCAGAATCACATAAACTTTCTCTTAACTTTTTTTTTTCAAACAGCATCCAAGGATCTCGGCCATGAAGGCAGCTTTTGTCATCACCATTGCTCTTGCCTTTTTGGCAGCATATGTCACTGCAGTGCATATCCACGAAAAGACGTACTTGGCATCGATGAGGAAAGCAGAATTTCTGAAGATTATTGAATGTATATCTTTAAGTAAGTTTTGTTCTTTGCACTATATTTACTGTTAATTTCCTTTAAGAATACCTACCCCAGGTAGCACAAATAACCTTTAAACGTTTTATAAACAGAGGCGGATCAAGTGAAGTGGGGGCCCCAAGCGGTAAAAGTTTTGGGGGCCCCCCTCCACCCCACTCTAAAAAAGGGGGAGAAAATATCCCCCCCCCCTCCCCCGAGAAAAAAAAACCAATACAGTTTACCAATATTTTTTATTTACATACCTCATATAAATTTTCGTCTAGATTTAATTGCAGCAAAATCATTAATTATGTTTTCCGTGTCGACGCGGTTCAATATACAGTATTTCTAAGTTGTTAAGCCTCTCTTCTCCCATTTTACTACGTAAATATATTTTATTCTTTTTAAAACAGAAAATGATCTTTCACATGATGCATTTGACATAAGTATTGTCAAAAATATTTTAAAAAGATATCTCCATGTTCGGAAATGTGCAAGACATCCCTCTAGCAGCTTGATAAAAAATGTGATACGAGAGACTTAAATTGTCTGAATTTTCAGATGTTCTTTTGGATGGAGTCCTCATTTTCTTCCAGAAACATAACAAAATGATCAAATTCACCTTCTAAAGTGCAAGCATCAATGTCAATGCTATACATGTTCTTTAGCTACAGGTTGCAGTTATATCTAAAACCAGTGCATTCGAATTTTAGATTCTAGGAGAATTTTGGGGCCCCATGGCGCATCACGGGTCGGTGGGGCCCCACGCGGCCGCTTAGACTGCGTACCGTTAGACCCGCCTCTGTTTATAAACGTTTTTAAGTAGTTGTCACAATGTTAATAACCATTTTACAACGTTTAAAAAACGAACTGTGCTACTTGGGACAATTTTCAGAGTACGTTTCGATAGATAGATAATTGAAGGGGCAAGTGCATAAAGGTGATATGTGACATTTGAATTTCGCCAACTTATATAAATTCAAATTAGTGTGTGTTCAATTGTGTTAACTCACAGATACCGTCGAAGGGCCAGGTGAATAAAGGTGATTTGTGACAATTTTTTAAATTTCTAGAAAAAGCTTTCAAAAAAAAAAAAAAAAACCTTTTCACCTTTATCCATGGTATAAAGTAAGCTTTTCCAAAATTGTCACAATTCACCTTTATCCACTTGCCCTTTCAATTTGGAGCCTATAAGCTCTTCTCCCCATGCCTTAAGACTTTTGCTGTGATTTTGACATCATACTATTTGGTGCAGAGCACCCTTGCTGACAGGACCGCCGAGAGTCAAGGCGGGCCTCTTATCCAAATGTTCACCGGATTCCTCTTCCCCCACAACACTCATTAAATTTATTCCAATTCTGAACTACTCCTACCAATGGGCCGAGCTTTTAGTTCCGGACTAGGCAGACATGGCCTCTCGCAGGCCCTTCTCGTGTATAACATATATTGATTGTCACATATTTTGTGCATACATTTTTAAAACCAATGTTACATACTGGTTACATTTCTTAATAATTTTAAACTAAAGTAGGAGAACTCGAGAAACCAGCTTAAATAGTGATGTCGATGAGTATCATCTATTACTGTTTCACTTTCCAGTGGCTTTTTTAATCTGAATAAGATTAAAAGCTGTATTTATGCACGCGTATAATTAAAAGCAAAGCTACTAAATTGAAAACTTCTACTTCACAGACTTCATACTTGTGTCCCAAACAAGGAAGATTACGTAGCTGATGCAGCTATTTTCAATTTAAAAAAAAAAAAGAAAAAAAACTTTTTTGACTATTCATTAGGTGTTCAGCAGCCTGTTTCTTAAATTTAAAAAAAAGCGGGACTTCACGTAAACACAAATTACTTTGTAAATCACTTTAAATGCATGTAAGCTTACTTTCCCTTTTGAGGCTTATAATGATCGAAACATGTTTACTTTTGCTATTTCAAAGGGGGATATTGTATACATAACGAGTAACCATTAGCGTGTAATAATTTTCATTGTTGTCTGTGTACCTTAATACATATTGATTTCCGTTACGTTTATTAACTGATGCGGTAATCAATAATTCTATAATCATATAAGGCACAGAAATCAGTTTCATAAAAAGTAAATTGAAATTTCAAGAAACCTTTAGATATCAGTGTCCTGTGACGAGAAATTGAACAAAGTATTTCGAAACCGTAAAAGGCTTTAGTTTTCTAACATATCCTATTAATTGTTTTAAAAATTGTACAGTTAGAATTTGTTTCTTAATGTTTATAGCTGCTGCAATCGGTGAAATGACAATTGTACAAAATTATGATAAATTTTGCATGCATAAAGGTAGAAATTTGCAAAAGAATTTAAGTACTTTTGTACAACGTATTAAGTATAAGAGCTCACGCAATGCTAATAATAGAAGGATTGATATTATTGAAAATAAAGAAAGAAAAACGAAAAAAACGTACTCAATGAATGAATAAAAAAATAATAAAATAAATGACCCAGATGATTAAGAACACGAGTTGTAATAAACAATTGCAACAAAATTGCTGAGGGAAGTTTCAATGATTAAGAAAAACGTATTAATAATTTTATTTTTTCGTAAGAGATATTCTTAGATTATTTCGCTCAATTTCTTAAGAAGTTCCTATTACAATATGAGTTTTTCTTTTTCTTTTATTTTTTTTTTTTACAGTTAAAAATTATACCTACTACTTCTACAATATACTGCACGAAAAAAACTCTTCAAAGCATTAATTTAATAAAAACTATTGGCTACAGAGGTCCAATTATCAATTTATCGGCAACTATTTGGCGAAGATCCAGTTTTTTCAAATTTCAGAGGTGCAACCTACCGAAACACATTTAATTTCAAGTAGCTAAAATGAAATCATTGTTAGTTCAAAACTAATATTTATCCTCACATACTACGTACATTAAAAAAAAAAAAACTTGTATTACCTTTATTTATTTTGCACAAATTAGAGTAGCGTAAGATTAGTTTTTAAAAAAATACAAATACAAAATTCAAAAACTGGAGCAATCTAGACATATGTTAAAAATGTGCTCTGCGCCAATCTCTTTAATTAAATAATTTATTACGTGCTGATAGTCTATTAGAAGAACTTTAATTATCTAGGATGAATATGAATCTATTTATGACCGAGCAGATGAATCAAATGTGCCATTAGTCTCTAAAGGTTATGAAAACATCAGTATAAGATTTTTTTAAAGATTTTAAATAATAATATAGAAATAAAAGTTTACAAAAATAACAACAATATATACTGATTTTGGTTGTATTTTTTTAAGGTCGAGATCCAGTTCTCTGTGCCAAATACTCCCATTGTGAAAAACTCATGCCTTACAGGGTAAGTACTACGCTTGGTTGTTTTAAAGATACCTATTAAACAATGATACACCGTTTTATTTTTAGCATTTATATATTTTTTTAAATGATTTCTTACATAGTGAGGAGTTCGATACTCATTTTTTTTAATTACTAAGAAAACTGTAAATAGAAATACTTTTTTTAACTACATTGATTCGTTATAAAAATTAATTCTGTGGTGGGAAGGTAGAGGGCAATAACTGCAAATTTTCATTTGTATGCATTTTTGTTGTTTATTATATTTTAGCTTTAGTGTACAAGCTTGCTTACTAGGTTTCCGCTGAAAATAAAGCATGAAAAATACGATCAATTGCAACATTTTGCTATTGTTAGCGTGGAATCCAAACGCGTTGCTTAAAAGAGCTCAAAAGCTTATTTCTTTAGATATTGCACTTTACCTTCTTCCTACAAAAGTTAACCTAAAGGACAAAAATTCACCATATACTCGTATACCCAAAAATTTACTTTCTTAATTTTAATATAAATTGCTTACTAATAGAAGAAAAGTTTGACACTTGTTAAAAACAAAAATACTACGCAAATTTATTATTAACTTTTAAAATTGAAAATTGGTATCTATTTTTTATTGCAGTGCCGGAAATTATTTTTTAACGTAAGTTCAAAAGGAGAGGTTTCCAGAAATCCTAAATTAGTTGGATTATAAAATTCATAAAATTATTATATATCGTGAAAAATAAAGTGAAATAAATCATAAAATGTTTTACACAATATGAACTCAACTTGTTGCTAAAAAGCAGTACCACGCTTCTCTTAATGAATTAATAATTTTTTGCTCTGTTTATTTGTTTAATTTCGTTTTGCATGTTTGTTTTGTTACTTAATACATAATGAAAATCGCGTAACCGACCACATCACACTATGCATGAATGCACATTTCGTACTGTGCCCAGTTGCAAAAAGTGAGTAGATAGCATAAAACATCTACTTACAACAAACACAGGCCATGACTTATCCCCCTGAAAGGTTAAGTAACAATTCTTAGGGGTTCGACCTGTACATGACATGACACATCCTCCGGCCATAAAAGTTTAAGTAATAACTCTAAGAGTTAAGACAGTTTTTCGTTCATAAGTAACAACTGTAAGAGTTAAGACAGCTTTTCGTTCATAAGTAACAACTGTAAGAGTTAAGACAGCTTTTCGTTCATAAGTAACAACTGTAAGAGTTAAGACAGTTTTTAGTTCATAGAATACCCTATACTGGTAAAGTCATTGCACGGCTGGTATGGAATTATCAGTCCTGCAAGAAAGAAAAAAAAACTGCTATTTAAACTGAGCAAAGATGAATTAAATATATTTTTTTCCCACAACAGGTTTTCAAGGCAGTAGAAAAATGCCAGAAGGAGCATGTAGGTCATATATCCTTTAGATGCAGCAAGCACGAACCCCTGTACAAGAATCTTGCTATTCCCACCAAGGTAAATAGTATTTTATTTTATTATCAATGTGTCTCATAACTTCAAGTGTTAATAAATAGTAGTGATATCTTTGTTTAGGAATTTGCTGTTCCAAGTGTTGCATCAAACATTTAAACTCAATTGGTAGTTATAAAAGTGCTAACGTAGATATTTTTAAACAAATGAGTAAATTAATTAATAAATGAATAAAATCTCCATGCATTTAAATAAAAAAATAATGAGTTATATTTAGCTACGAAGATAAAAATTAGGAACATTATTAAAACTTCCAATGCAAAAGATTTCAAAAGAATAAATTCAAATTTGAATAACTAACTGAAATAAAAGCAAAAAAGCAGAAAAAATTATTTAATTAAAGGAAATTATGGATATTTTCCCCTATAGCTGCGGCATTATTTGGGACGCTTATGAACCCTCTTGTTGTATTAATCTTTTTCCGAAATCTTGATTGGCTTACAATAAAATAAAGTTTTAGAGACAAAACGGAAATATACTGCTAGAGTTAGCATTTACAATCCTTTGTTTTAAAACTCCATCGGATTTACCTGCTAACTTTAGACCTAATAACAACAATAATAATAGGCTCCTATCGTAATCATAATTACAAAAACCATAATTTGAATTCAAGATGTCAAACAAATACATTCCAGACACTATTGTATATACACCCCAGATGTCATTAAATATATTCCAAAGATCACTACATATGTATTTCAGAGGCTATTTGCATATAGTCCAGGGTAATTCGTATTATAAGTAAAGAAAAACAAAAGGAACAGACATTTAACCACGGTCAAGTGAAAACAATAAGCAATTTGCGATGGCTTAAAACAAAGCTGTTTTGTTATACTTAGCTAAAAATACTTTACCTTAGCCTTTAAAACACTTTGGAATCCTTCGAAAACATTTCGAGCTACATCAAGCAGCCCGATTGACTTTAATCCTCTTTCGAAATCATTTTAAAGTGTTAGTTTTGAATGACAACATAAAGCAATTTTTAAACTTAAATACATCTAAGAGTCGGCGACTATGATTTATTTATCGTACATAATTTCAAATCTTTACTCCACATTATATCCGTAATACAGATAAAAGTACTTGTAAATAAATACATATAAAAAGGAATTAAAGTTGGACTTTGTTTTGGTTAATCCGACTTACCTTACGCTCTTTATGCAAAGAAAACGCACGTTTTATTAACTTTTACTATTGAAGCCTACATTATGATAGCATTATATGTCACTGAGTGCAGAACAGCAATTCAGTTTTAAAAATTCATAAAAAAGCTTAACAATTTTTTCGCAGAACAAAAACTAACTATACTACATGTATGCATTTTTTTAAAGATAAATTTACCAATCTGAAATTGCATTGGATTCAATGACCAGTTAGGTGACGGAAAACATCTACCTATCAATTAAAAATAGCTTCATTCAAATGAATATACTCAGCGTATAACAATATATATATATACTAGTTGACCCGGCAAACGTTGTTTTGCCATATAAATAATTTCCTAGTAATTTCTAGTGTTGACAAAAAATAGCTTACTTATTGTAAGTATGTATGTATGTATGGTAGAATGTGTATATTGTATGTATGTAAGAATGTGGTATATGCGTGAAATAAGCAATGGAGCGCTGTGAACGATGCGGGAATATAAAAATAACAAAAGGCAAACATTATTTTTAAGTTATTATAATTTATTCCTTAAAATTATATATCATTAATTAAACAATTACGACAGTAACACTATTAAACAATATCAATCTCTTAATGCTATAGCGTGAACAATATTTTTTGTTAGTCCATCTTTAGCTAACACAAACAAACTGGATGGTTTACCCACTCGAGAGCATGCCACGTATAATTGTCCGTGTGAAAAACATGGTGTTCTCAAATCTAAGCCACAAACAGACATCGTTTGACCTTGGGATTTGTTGATAGTCATTGCAAATGCCAATCTAATCGGAAACTGAATACGTTTGAATTGAATTGGCACATCTGTAGGTATAATAGGAATCCGTGGTATGAGTATATTTTCACCTCTGAACTTGCCAGTTAAAACCCTGGCTTCGATCACGTTTTTCATTAATTTTTGAATGACTAATCGCGTACCGTTGCACAGTTCAAATTACGAAGCAAGATAATTGGAGATCCCACCTTTATTTTTTAAAAATTTGTGTCACTTTAATGGTCGTTCATACCCCCCCCCCCCTCTAGCAGTGAAAAAAAACTTTATACAGCAGATTTTGCCTAATAACTCAACACTCATGGTGTTTGATACATTTTATTTGTTTGTAATGATGTTTTTTGGTCACAACCAATATGAAAATCACAAAAATAGTTACTTTAATTTTTAACATATATTTATCTTCTTCAGAATTTTTGACTTTTAATTTTACCTTGAATTTGACGTAAATGCAAGATATAAAATACAGAATTTTATAAAGGTACAAAAATTAACATAATATAATTGATAGTGTATATAATTTTTGAAAAAATAATATAAGTGCCGCAAATCAAAAACCATTTATTGCCACAATCGATTCAAAGCCCCCAAAAATGGCACAAACGTCCATAAGAAAATTCTACAGCATCGAAGGACCCCATTGCCAATTTTAACAAAGATCCGACCAAAACTGTCATTTTGTACTATAAAAAAATATGGGGTAGATCCCCATGAGGGGATGTACCTGCATAAGGACATTACAATCATTAAAATCATTCAAAAAAAAAAAAACATGCAGCTGTTCGAAAAAACCCTTGCGGACCTGGATTCGATCTCATTCCATCAGGAACTTCAACCTGACGCGCCTAACCACTTGACCATCGGGTCGCTCATTGAAGTAAGGATTTACGATAACACATATTGTTTTAGTTCAGTAGATCAGATGTTATGTGCGAACAAAAAAAATTTAGGAGTGGACTACCCCTAACATTTAGGGGGATGAAAAATAGATGTTGGCCGATTCTCATAGATACTGGATAAGCACAAAAAATTTCATCAAAATCGGTCAAGCCGTTTCGGAGGAGTATGGCAACGAAAACTGTGACACGAGAATTTTATATATTAGATATACAGTCGACGCTCGATATAAAGACCGTCTCCATCCTACAGATAACGGTCTTTATAACGAGTGGTCGCTATAAGAGGTAGAACATAGAGTATATTGGGATACAGTTAGGGGTTTTCTCACCGGTCGTTATATTAGGATGGTCTTTATAACGTGTGGTCGTTATAACGAGCGTCGACTGTATATATATTCCTCCAGTTTTTACTTTATACTAATTTTTTCTTGTACTTTCTAGATATTTGACTGCACTGTGGAAACCGTTAAGAAAGTAAGAAGATATTTTATAAATTAATATAGCAAAATAAAAACATTTATTTAATTTATTTAAATATTCATTTATTTTAAATTTAATAAATTTATCTTATGGCCTTTTTTATTCTTATTTTAGTTAACGCCTCCAGAGAAAGAAGTCATGTTCAAATTTGAGGTAAGAAACTTTAATATAATATCTTGTTTATCTTGCATTTGTGTTTCTTTTTCAAAAGTAATTTCAAGGCGGCCTGCGGTAAATTTTGTTAGAAAAGGCATTACTTTGAATCTAATATTAACGTTCATGCGAGAAATATAAACCTTTTTATCGAGAAAAAAAATCATTTGTTCTAAAAATTCTCTTTTAGCTCCTAAACATCCTGAACATTACAGTTTGTGAATTATTTTTCTGTTTATTTTGGGGGGGGGGGTATTTACCCCCCCCATTAGTTGTCCAATTTTACAATTAGTGGGAAAACATTTTTTTTTAAGTTTAAACACCTTTTTCTCAGTATAGTTAATTCTTTAAAAGCTTCTTTTTCTTCTACAATTTGGTCAGGAAAAGGACTAATGTAGATGAAAATTAGAGATTTCTTTGACCCTTTTAGAAATACAAGAGCGCACCTCCTGCTCGCTAGGTAAGATTGTGCATAAGAGGTCTGTCGCTTGGACTAAAAAGTTCAATAATGTACTGGAAAGGGAAATATGTTAATGGTTTTAGGTTCAAGATGAAGAGTTTATGTGAATGTTCTTTTACATTCTTAAGTTTTCCACTTTTTTTCCGATTTTTAACTGGCTATAATTTCATAACTATATTCACCATTCATATCATAGGTTACGAATATATTTCAGTTCTTTTTGGGTTTTTTTAAGTTATGGTAAAACACTGATTAAATATTTGCAAGCTGATGAAAAGCATAGATTTGGAAATTATTTATAAGTATAAATACAAGTCAGTCATTTCCAGGGGGGGGGGGAGGGAGGCAAAGGTTTCATGCAAAATGCAAAAATTACCAAAAAGGTGCAAAACCCACACCCACTTATATGCCAATACATTGATTTTACAAAGTCAGGGGAGGGCAGTTGACCCCCTCCCCCCTAAATGACGGGTCTGAATAAAAAAATAGAAAAAATATATAAGAAATTACATGAATGAATAAATAAATGACCAAAATCTGAGGATGCAAAAAAAAAAAAAGTTCCCTAAAAAAAGGGCCTCATATAGCCACTCTTACTTATCCATGCATGTTGTATTTTCAGGAATGTGCAAAGAAACTGGAAAAAGAAAGTTGCAAAGTAGTCGAGACCCATAAGCACGCTCATCGTGTACGCCATCTCTTTTAATCATTTTTATTCCAATGAAATAGTTTTTTTTTTTCAACCTCATTGTTTAACAAGTTGATGTATAAAGCGTTAAAAAAAAAAGCTAACAAAACCCAAAAAATGTAAAAAATATTGTATGAAGTATATGTCTTTTACTAACTTTGCTTGAAGTAATTTATTTTCAGTACAGAAGCACTGTTTTGTTTTTTAAGTTGATGTATTTTAAATGTTCTGCAATGCTTGAATTCACCATCATCCATAAAAATGTTTCTTTGTAGTACTTGAGTGTTATTGTTATTTTTTTTACCAAAATACCGCTACTGTGAATAAAAACTTAATTTGTCAAGAAGTTTGTGCATCTTTTTTTAACAGAGAAATACATATAAGTCCTCTAATCAAAAAGGCTTTATTTATTTGAATTTAAATTGAGGCCCTTATTCAATTTGTAACACTGTGCATTAAAAATATGTATATAATTATTTATTACGAGGCCAACTTTAAGGTTCATGGTCTAATAGCTCGCTCATTTATGATTCATTTGCCTCCAATTTTTACACGTTTGTCAGAAAACTCATAAAAAAACAGAAAAAATGAGTTCCAGATGAAATTTAATTTTCAGTTATGTTTTTCAGCAGTTTTAACAAAGAACGACGATTTGGCTTTATAAAGAGCATGTGTCCCTAAAAAGGCGAATTCTGGATAAAAATCGACCTAAGCAGGGTTGAAGACAAAATTAAGAAAACAAAAAAAAAAAAAGAAAAGTAAAGAAAGAAATAAAGGAAGGAAAAAAAAAGTTTTTTAAATGCTTAAAAATATTATCAAACTTCATTTTTTTCCTTTTTTTTAAATTTCAGTATAAAAACATATTGAACCACATTTCGTGAACTGAAAACACTTTAAAGAAGTCTACATTTACTTCAATGGAAATTAGAACGATCAACCAACGAGGCACTCAAAAATCTTCATTTTTATTTATTTATTTGATTATTTATTTGTTTTTGGTCAATCCTGCTCGCAGTTCATGTAGATATGTGCAGCGCAGCGTAAGCAGAACAGGATTGTTATCACTCAACCGTTGAACCACAGCAAGTTTATAAGAATGAAATTGGAGTTCGTTGCGAAGAATTCGTCTCAGTGTGCAATCAGCATCAGAGCCCGATCATTCTAACATTGCACATGGGGCACGTTTCTATTTAAGGGCCCCACCCCCTTCTCATATCAGTCACGTGTTACGAGTAAATAATTCTTACAATACCAGAATGAAATAAAAGTTTTGTGCAAAGATCGAACTTGAAAAAAAAAAAAAAATGCTATCAAATTATTAAGAAAAATTTACATCGACATACCCAGTAAGGTTTTTGTATTTAGGAGGCGTTAGATAAAGGGGATTTTGGGCCCCCTGAAATCTAAGAGGAGGGGCTTGTGCCCCGCGTGCCCCTGCGTTAATCAGGCTCTGATCAGCATGCATGTGTATTTATGTGCTTACATACACAATATACCCATATACATATATACAGAGGTAACAGTAAGGATAACAATGTCATAAGTTCAATTGTTTTTTCTCAGGTCCAAAAATGCCCAACGGGCCTGGAGAAGTTTTCACTTGAATAAATTATTTGAAAGTACTGAATATTACGTATGATGATCGCCATCTAAATTTCACTTGTTCACTGAAATTTGATAAATTATTAGTACTTGACCCATGACAGCACCGCAGGCCATAAACAAGAAACTCCTCTTTAGGTCAAACACATTACAAGCATTCAATACCACAGTATCCCTGTCCAAAATGTTTTTCATCACTCTCTTGTGACTGAAGTGATCCTTTTCGTTTCGGCAAAAGAACTGCACGTCCATAATTTTGATTTTAATTCGATTGATGGTCAAGGGTATTTCTGCCGCACATATCGTGGCAGTCCCCACAATAACACAGAAGTAGAAGATATGCAAAAGTACGTCCACAATGTGGGTCAAAATGTATTCAGAGAGAAATAAAATGCTGAAAATTACGAAAGATACCAAAGTCAGCTGGTGTATTATGAAGCAGAACATGATTGAAGAAAATAACTCGTTAAAGGAATGTATGCATCTTAAAAGTTCAACATGCTTTTCCATCATACTATGAGCATAAAAACTAATTGTTTCAGATTTCATATGAGTTTCAAATGTTTTTAGCTGTTTGACGAAAGTGCAGCAGAGGCTGCAGTAGATTAAAAATATGACTTGCGGGAAAAAAATTATTTCATTCTCCAAGTTAAACTGTAGAATCATTTTAAAGTAAGAGGGCATTCTTCCGCTTTGTAAATTTCTATACAAGTTAAAAGAAGGCCAAATCGCAGAAAAAAGTGAAAAAAATATTAACATGAAGTTAATAACTTTTCCGCTTTTTGTATCTCTACTGGTGTTTCTTTCAAATTTTCTCAAAACAAATAACAATTTAAGAAGACTTTTCCTTCTTAAGTAAAGTATCGACCACATTATTATTGGAAGGATAGTCCCGAATGCGATGAGGGCAAAAGGTAAAAAATGAATTTTCATTTGCAGGGAATAGTATATAAGAACTGGGACATTCACGAACATTAAGAAGGGATAGCTGATTCGCTTGATTAGTATCAAAGCTCTTTCTTTTTCTCTTCCGAAAATTGGTATTCCCAGGTACGATACAAAATTCCACAATAGTCCAAATGCCTTTTTGTCATGAGATAAAGTTGGTAAAATGATTGAAGAAAATGTTTTTGTGAGAATTTTTTCCTTTGGACTAAGTTCTCTCATGGTTTAGTTTGTTATTTATGTACTTATTAAATATTTCCGAAATAATTTCGTTAAATAATTATTTATTAGATCAAAATACCGATATTGAATAAAGTTCTGAAGAAATAAAAGCAAATATCAAACTAACCAAAGTATTAATTTATCCTACTGCTTTTGTTTTCCCTTCTGAGAGTTTTACAGATTTGATGTCTAAACTGTGAAAGTAGGCATACTAACGCTCTCCAAAGACGGCTTTTTCTCCAAAGATTTTATGTGGACTTCTCTGAAAACGCCATTGCGGCTATTTTTTTTTTCTTTGGACTAAATCCTCTCATGGTTTAGTTTGCTATTTATGCACTTGTCAGAAATTCGCGAAATACTTCTTAACGATAATTCTTCATTCGATCAAAATACCAACATTGAATATACAAATGTGCTGAAATGAAAATAAATATGAAATTACCCGAAGTATTACTTTTGCCTGATGCTTTTGGATTAATTTTTAAACACTTCACACGTTTGATGACTAAACTTTGAAAAAGACAATTAAATATTTTCAGTGGCCTTTTTCTTCAGAAATCCTATGTGGACTTCTGTGAAAACGCAGACAGTTATGTTTGTTTATTCTCCAAACGGTTATATGACAGCACAAAACTTTACTTGTGATTTAAGGTTACTTATTCGATTACAAAAATTTTTTTGAAAAACCCTGATATTGAATTCAATGCTGTTACTATTTTAAATCGTTGAATTATTGATTAAGCATAAAAAATGCTTCAAATTAGTTCTTCGGGAACTTTATTAAAGCTGTTTACTTATTTAGTGATACGTTACTGCTAGCCCCTGGTAAATATTAAAGAAGATTACTTTGATTAAAGTATTATTGAAATGATCTAATATTCACAATAGGCAGGACCCGGATTGGGAATTGCAGTGGAATGAAAAACTCAATGATTCTCCCATGAAGTAAATGTCATTCAAAAATCAATAGTCAAACTTTATTTTTCAGTTTTGAATGAGTGTGTTCAGTAAAAATTTATGAATTTTTAATGTGTGAAATTTTTTTTCAATCTATATCTTCCATTTTGCTATTCAATATTTAAATTTACCTTAGGTAGATTTGTAATCAATTTATGTTTAATGCTTGGTTGAATACTGACTATCGACGTGTTTAATTTGGGAAAATAAAATTTATTAGATAATCCTTTTCATGATAGTGTTTGGTACAAAACATATTTGATTAAAAGGGAAGATTATTTTTTAATATTTGTTCAATTGGATTGCCGTTTTTTGTATTTTAACGGGTCGTTAAGAAATTGACACGTGAATTGAATTTCAAAGTAGTAGAAAGCACTTCTCATCAATTGGCAAAAATATGAACGAATTATAAATGGCGTTGCTTGCATAAAGTTTGTAACTGAAAATGTAAACATGCGATAAAATGAAAATATGGCCTAATAAAAATAATGGCTACAAAACCTTTGAAAATTGGGAGAAAAAAGGATGGTTGACTATCTTCAAGAAGTGGGGGAAGTTGAGGGGGAACTGGCCACATTTGGAATCTGGACATGCTTTAGTAGCTCTAGTAGCGGTTATACGAACTTTGATAGGGCAGTAGGGTAGTAGATAGGTTCTAACACGAAAAGTTTGCATTGGTACTACCAATATTCACCGAGATATGAAAAGCAGTAAATTGCACCACTTTATACTCACTGTCAATAACACCTGTTGGGGTAAAATATAATCTAACTTTAGTGCAGCGGCTTCAGTACGGTCATTCTACTAAAGTGAAGGGCGATACCTTTCGATCTCATTTTCTGCACGAGTCCTGAAAACTTTGAACTCGAATAACCTTTTGAGAGTTTTAATCTCAAATTTTTCCAATGTTTTGTGTTGGAATTATTTTTTAATGGAGATTTTTTTCCTAAAGTTAAGTTGGGGATCTGGAGTCTGTACAAAAAGTTACATTCGTACTTTTGACTAAATTATTTTTTCGCTTCAAACTTTAAACATCTTAACTAGGGATGCACCGATTAATCGGCAGTACCGATTAATCGGCCGCTTTGCCGATTATTAATAATCGGCAAAATCAGGCCGATTAATCGGCCGAAAAAATATTTTTTCAATATTATTCTTTAAAGTATACCTTAACTAAGAAACTATGAGGAACAATTTTATTTACAGCAATAATCATCCTCACAGTTGATATAAAGTTTTTCAAATTAATTCTCCTCCTTTGAATAAATATACATAGACAATGTTGCAACATTTTTCATGTGGAGATAGTTATCTCCTTGGCACAGTGCTTTTAGATAACCTCTAGTTTTCACAAAGAATAAGTCTTGAATTAAATTGCTACTAATCATTAAAAAAAAATTAATTAAAAGTCCTCCTACATTGGAGTGCTTACCACAGACTCCCCCACCCCCCTGTTTTTAAAAAGTTTTATGCCCAATTAAAATAATTAACAATGTGTTAATTTAATAGAATTGACAATAATATGAAAATTGATTCTAAGAAATTTGAAAAAAAAGTGAAATTATTTAGTGAAAATTAGGAAAATGGAAAAAAATCTTCTCTCAGAAATAAACTAGTTACTATTTCTGAATTCGGAGTTCTATAAGAGAGAAAAAACAGTGATGGGAAAATTATTAATATTAAAAACAACCATCCTTATCATGAATCGGCCCGGCCGATTAATCGGCCGATTATCAACAGCCGATTAATCGGTAATCGGCCAATTTGCTTATCGGTGCATCCCTAATCTTAACTCTGCACTTCATTTTGAGCATTGTTGCAACTTTAAGTATGCATCTAGGACAAACGGTACCGAAAAAAAAAATTCATGCAAGTTTAAAAAAAAAAAGAAAAAAAAACGCAAGAGAATAGAAATGCCATTTTTATTCTTTTTTAGAAATGAAAATTTTATTAAAGTGATTAAAAAATAATAAATTCATATTTTTAATTTTTAGTTTATATATTAGGTACATAGGTATTTTTGTGCATATTTGTATGCACATTTTCATGAGTTTCCGTTGTGGTTGTTGCTTAACACGTTGACTGCCAAGCTACGAGAAAACTCGTAGTATACTACGAGTTTTCTCGTAGCTTGGCAGTCAACGTGTTAAAAAACTCAGGTATCGGACACCGAATCGACAATGTAACGCGATGCAGAAGGAAGGGCTTCCATTTGAAAATTCCACCACGAATGTAGAAGCTCGATTTAGCTCAGACATCACACGATTGATTGAAGTACCATCTATCAACGTTGCGAAATCTTGATCCAAGCTCCCACCAGCCAAGCAACTCCTGTATCAGCATTCCCAGAGATATGGATTTGGATTGGAAACATGGAGGAACTTGTGACCAGGACATATTTAGCTCGCCCCAATCACCATTAGCGAAGACGGAGGATCTTTGATGTCTGACATCGAGCCCGAAACCCTCCAGTTACGCGTCCAAAGCTTTACTATTTAGGCCACCACTTCTCTGATGATTTTATAGTGCATAATACATACTGTACCAACTAGATTTTCAATTTGGTTTGCCAAAGATAAGTTTAAAAGCAATAAAATTAACTTGTGTTCACGTTCTGATAAATATCACCGGCCAGATTCACGCGTAATCTTTCTAAATGTTATTTCACTCCTGGCAGGAAAATCGTCAATCTCAAGAAAGATGTGAAGTGATATGATTTAGTTCTACTGGTTGGGAAATTGTACAAAATTTCTTTGTCGAAAACGGGCCAAGTCTCCCCGGTGGGCAAATTACCAGCGTTCACTAACCCAAAATTGGCATTGATAAAAGTTTAGCATGACAAATACTGCTCTTTGGCGTCGTAATTAATAGTAGGAATCGTAGGCCGTTTTAACATTTCTTCTCCGTGATAACACAGGTCTGCAACCAAAAAACTGCACGGGATGTTTTGAGTGTTTTTTATGTTTTTCGGTATGCTGAATTCGAAAATGACCTCCGTTTTTGTCCATCACGTACAGTTTTCCCGCAAAACGTGTGTACTCAGTGTGGCAATGTACTATTTTACCTCTATATAACTGAATAAATACAATTTTAATTTATGATTTTAAAGAATTGTTTACCACAAATAGTTTTTCTGATTTGTTTCTTGGATGTCAAAAAGTACCCACGGTTATAAAAACTGAAAAAAAAAAAAAGGGAGAGAGCGAAGGTGGGGGTTGGATGGGGAAAGTGCTAACTGTACTGATATACACGCTTACAGAGTCACATTGATCAGGTTTATATATGGTGCACTGGGTTCTTGGAATGTTAAGGATTTATCAAAATAAGCCTGATAGTGATAATAGGGAATGTGAGAGGATTTTTTTTTTTTTTGCTTTTCGTTAGATTTGTTTATTAAAAGTGTTGGTTTGTGTTGGTGTGTTTTTCTTTTTAGGTTATCCCCCTCTCCTATCAGATCCAGGAAAATAAAATACCGTAAAGTCGGGTTACTTGGACCTACAAGGAGGTTACTTGAGCCCACAGTAAAATGATAAAATCTGGGTTTGGTACTAGCATTAGAGACTGCAGAGTGCTTCTACCTAGAGGAGAAACGAGGAACTACGTGCAAGTCTTCAACTAATAAGTACCAAACCTAGATTTTATCATTTTACTGTAATGGGCTCAAGTAACCCCCTAGGGTCCAAGTAACCCGACTTTACGGTAATGTCCGAATAAGCAGAAATGCTGCCATGGTGCATTTTTTAATCAAGTGCACACCCCTTTTTAAAATAAAACCGTTCAAAGGTGCTAGTCGTGGCTTTTCTCGTTGGAACGTATAGTGGTTGATCGTGAAAAGGTTCTGTGTCCACCTCTTCACATTAAATTAGGACTGATGAAGCAATTTATCAAGTCTTTTTCGAAAGATGGAGACTTTCAAATATGTTCGTTTGAAGTTTCCGAAATTACCTGAAGCTGAAGTAAACGAAAGAATATTCAGAGCACCTGACACATACGCAAACTTTTATCTGACCCATTGTTTTTTGAATCAATAAATGGAACTGAAAAAGAAGCCTGGAACTCATTCAAGGATGTGGTACAAAAGTTTTTAGGAATTAGTAAAGACTCTGGCTAGAAAAACATCATTAAGAGAATGTTGGCTGCATTTAAAGCTTAGCGCTGCAAATATGAGTTTAAAGGTTCATTTTCTACGTTCACATGTAAACTATTTACCTGAAAACCTTGGGAGATTTAGTGAGGAACACAGTGAACGATTTCATCAGGATGTGAAAGACATAGAGAGATATTATTAAGGTAGATGGGACGTAAATATGATGTCAGACTATTGTTTGGATGCTCAAGCGATAAACATAAGTTCCAACCTGCGAAAGCACACAAAGAGGCGTATTTGTGAAAAGAAAAAATGGTTTTACTGTGAAAAGGAGTAAACACTACGCGTGATCTACTTTTTAAAATGTGTTGTAATTATTAAAAAATTGTACAGTTTTTTTACTCCAATAAATGCATTCTTTTTTTTTTTTTACTTTAATTTTTGACTTTGACAATTAAGCCCTTACGTGTTGAAAAAATCTGTACGTGATAGAAAAAAATGAAGCTCATATTCGGATTCAGCACACCGAAAAACATTAAAATCAGTTAAAACATCCCATGCATCTGTTCGAAAAAATTTTTTTGCAGACCTGTGTAATCGCATTGGGTGAGCGCTTTCAACTAATGTGCAGGTAATTTTGATTCAAAAATTTGGTGCAACATTAATACCTGCGCAGCAACTGTTCCAATCGCTTTTAACAGAAAGCCCTTGTTCAAATTACAGATATTGCTAGCAGTGAGTACTGTTATGTCTCTTAAAACGATGTTTCTTATGATTTCTTTCTCTCTTGCTGAATCAGGCGTAATTCTAACCTCTACGTCCAGCAAAATACCTTTAACACTTTGAGCATTGAGAGAAACTTGTTCTGCACACACTGTAACGATTCCAACAACGGAACAAACATATAAAGTGATTAGAATAATGTCTGTTTTCTTCTTTTCAAAATTTTCAGTAGGAGTCATCAATATGAAAATACTCAAAGATATGTACATGAGCTGATGCAGCATTAGGCAGAAAACAGAAGAAGAGTGAATAGAATTGAAATGATCCACGCATTTTAAGAGGTCTATGTATCTATGTAGCAAGTGTAGCAATGGCTTAAAAGTTTTCAAGTTAACAAATTTCTTCTTGAATTTTCGAAAATAATTGTTAAAGACGCAGCAAGTGATGCAATACATTAAAGCATAAACAGCAGGAAAGATAATCTCAAAGGAGTCTGTGCAAAAATGTCTCATAGTATTCCAAAGAGAATGATGCTCATTAGAGTCATTTGGTCTTAAAAACTTTACGCCATTCCAAAGGAAGGTATATAAGACAAAAATTAATGTCATCGCATTGATTACTCTAGCTGTAGGTCTTTTTCTCTTAGCGAAGAAAATGTTTGTCATATTAATAAGTAACATTCCGAGACATTTCTTTCTAAAGTACAACTGGAACCAAATAATACAAGGTAGCGTGTATATTATAATACGCGGTATACAGTACTGAGGATATTTTGTGACGTCAAAAATGCATTTATAAATACCACATAGAAGAACGACTGGCATTGTAATGGGGAAACACAGCTGTTTTATTTTTTGGAAAATTGATCTCTGGTTTTCTTGAGTTACATCGATGCCTAAATATGAGAAAAATATCCACAAATACCCGAAATCGTTTTTAAAATGATTTGAAGACATTCCCATTTTGATTATAAATGGTTGAAATGACATTTTCAGTACCACAAACTTGCAAATGCCTGCTAGTTAAAACTCTCAGAACATAGGTGTGATAACGTGGGTTACAAAGTAATATAACAGAGTGAGCAACGCTAAAAAGGCTGACCTTTATCTATATATTTGAAGTTTTTTCCTTTATCTATATGGTTAGAAATTCTTTTTCTTAATACTTAATCGCGTAAAGTAGATTGCATCACAATTTTGTTTCAGTAACTGCCAAAGAAGTTTAATTGCCATTCTTTGGATTCGCTAAAAATACGTGCACTTACATTTAATTTTCGCTCACATAAAGAACACATCCCTTACACTTCGTTTACGAGAAAGATAGACTAGATGCAAACAAAAAATTGCGCCATTTGGCTTCGTCTGTGGGATGTTTGGCTTGGAAAAGAACAAATTGGTGCCAATCGGACGGCGAATGTGAATCCTAATTAGTTAATATTTTTTTCTTTCCAGAGGAAATTGCCTAAAATTGCATAGCGTCAAACCTTCTGGCAACCTGCTTATTTACTTTTGGTCTGTCTTTTCCACGAACGGACTTCAGAAAAATATAGTACATGGTATATTTTGCCATTTAGTATTTTTGCTGCTTTTAAGGCTGAAAACAATGCGTTGTATATTTCGTCACTTAGTTCTCTGCAGCCTTTAAAGTTGAAGTTATGCGCAGTCTGCAATGTCATGTAGTACTCTGCTACTTTAATGATAGAACATCTCGTTACACATTTTCTCACGTACAGTTTTGGCACTTTTAATGATGAAACTATACGACGTATACACTGAAGTGACAAAAGTCATGGGATACCTCTTAATATCGTGTCGGCCCTCCTTTTGCCCGGCGAAGTGCAACAACTCGACGTGGCATGGACTCAACAAGTCGTTGGAAGTCTTCTGCAGGAATATTGAGCCATGCTGTCTCGATAGACGTCCATAATTGTGAAAGCGTTGATGGGGCAGGATTTTGGGCACGAACAGACCTCTCGATGGTGTCCCATAAATGCTCAATGGGATTCATGTCGGGCGATCTAGGTGGCCAAATCATTCGTTGGAATTGTCCAGAATTTTCTTCAAACCAATTGCGAACAGTTGTGGCCCGGTGACATGGCGCATTGTCATCCATAAAAATCCCATCGTTGTTTGGGTACATGAAGTCCATGAATGGCTGCAAGTGATCTCCAAGTAGCTGCACATAAGCATTTCCAGTCAATGTTCGGTCCAGTCGCACTAGAGGACCAAGTCCATGCCATGAAAAAACAGCCCACACCATTACGGAGCCACCACCAGCTTGAACAGTGCCTTGCTGACAGTTTGGGTCCATGGCTTCGTGGGGTCTGCGCCACACTCGAACCCTACCATCGGCTCTTACCAGCTGAAATCGTGACTCATCGGACCAGGCCACGGTTTTCCATTCATCTAGGGACCAACCGATATGCTCACGTGCCCACGAGAGTCGCTGCAAGCGATGTCGTTCTGTCAGTAAAGGCACTCGAGTCGGTCTTCTGCTGGAATAGCCCAAGAAATCCAAATTTCTCCGCACAGTTCTAGCAGACACGTCCATTGTACGTCCCACATTGATTTCTACGGTGATTTGACGCAGTGTTGCTTGTCTGTTAGAATTTACGACTCTTTGCAGACGTCGCCGGTCTCGATCTTTAAGTGCAGGCGGTCGACCACTGCGCTGTCCATGGTGGGATGTTATGCCTGAAATTTCATACTCTCGGCACACTCTTGACACAGTGGATCTGGGAATGTTGAATTCTCTAACGATTTCCGAAATGGCATGACCCATGCGTCTAGCTCCAACTAACATTCCGCGTTCAAAGTCTGTTAATTCACGTCGTGCGGTCATCATCACGTTAAAACCTCTTCACATGAATAACTTGAACAGAAATGAAAGCTCTGTAAAAGCACTGCGCATTTATACCTGTTCTATGCGATGCTACTGCCATCTGAAAATTTGCATATTGCTATCCCATGACTTTTGTCACTTCAGTGTATTTTGTTACGTACTGCTTGGTCATTGTAAAGGTTGAAAGAATATGTAGTGTACTATGTATTTCGCTTCTGCTTATAGTTTAAAAAAAAGATTGTTGCGTGCGTAATAATAAAGAATCATTGACTGCTAATCAGAAAAGCATGATATTAAAGTTTCTTTTCATCAATCTTAAAACGCTAAACGCATTCAACAATCAAAACATATGGAATGATTTTAAATTTCTCAAAATTGCTTTTTGAGTACAATAGAAAATGACGAACAGAAATAACAGTTATACAAAAAGTACTCAAATAAATAGAAAATTCAAAATAGTAAAATTTTACTGACATTGTAGTTTTTCAATATAGAAACGATAAT
This sequence comes from Uloborus plumipes, assembly GCA_038373865.1. Lineage (NCBI taxonomy): Eukaryota > Metazoa > Arthropoda > Arachnida > Araneae > Uloboridae > Uloborus > Uloborus plumipes. Next base: position 2,105 of record JAXGGA010016478.1, on the reverse strand, counting down.
AGTTTCTCTCAGAGCCAATTCTGTATCATCACTTTATATAATAGTTAACCATTTTTCCTTTGGGGAAGGAAAAGTTCTAAGAATATTTCATTTTCTTCTTTCAGTTTAAACATGAATATGAGAGAATTAATGCTGGGCTAAACATGAACCTTTTTAGAATTAAAACATATTTTTATCACCACTTAAGTTCAAAAAAGAAGTATTAATTTTTAATATAAATTTTCCAGAAGTAAGATTTTTGCATGCGACAACCCGATTATTCCAGAGACTAGTTTTGTCGTTGTAATGGACTGATCAGTCTGGGATAGACACTAACCAGGCTAGAGACATATCATTTTATTTGAGCTGAGCGCCAACAAACAGGAAGCTAAAATAAATTTAGCACACCAGCGATAGTCCATATCATTGGTGCGGTTCAACTCGGTAATTGAAGATGGGCTATTAAACAGTAAGTTACCGACCTGAAGCCAGGGATAAAGATGAACCACATACAATATGCAGTAGAATGGCATTAAAAAAATCGAATGTGCAAAATTTTATTGATTTAAGTTAATATCTTTAGCTTCCTCTTGGGCCGTTTATTACACAAAAATCATCTTTTTTTTTTATCTGAGTTAATAATTTCAGTTGCCTCTGGGGTCATTTATTAGGGTAGATTGGGGAAAACGGCTTAGTTTTTGACGTTATCTTAATATATAAAAATTACGTGTCCCTGTGTTTGTGGCCAATGGACTCCTCAGCTACTGAACCGATTTTAACCAAATTTTGCACGCAGTTTCAGTTTGGTCCAACTTAAATGATAGGATAGTTTTTATCTCAATTTAGGACCGCAATATATTTTTTATTGCAAATTATCTATTTAGCTACCAGCTTTTCTGTATTCTTGGCTTCTATAAGATAAAATCTGCTGCTGGGTTGTCAGTTGCTTCGGAAGCAAAAAGCAATAGTGGTAACGATCAAGGATGTCGAATCGGTTTCTGGCATATTCGTCCCGATTCTCTTAATTTAAATTGTGCGTGTAAGTATTATTAAATCAATATTCGGAAAAGTATTATTTGCTTACTTCTCCTTTACTTAATTCAATTTATTAAAGCAGTTTAGATACTTAACATATGCTATTTTGTATGTTTTAAAAATATTTTTCACTCATGTTTAGGTACAAATATTTTTTTAGGAAAATTATTTTAGTGAAAAATATCATACCTTTTTCGAGCTTTGAGTTATAAAATATTCATATTGTTTAGTGATTTTTATGTCAGGTGTATTTAGACAAAGAAAGGCTCACTGCATTATGTGATCTTTTACCTATGTAATATTTAAATTTTTAGTGATTTAGTTCAGAATTGTATTTGCTAAGCGTATCCATCTGCAGCAATAAATTTGCAAATTATCGTTCAACAATACATTTGGTATTTACTATTTAAAAAACAAATTCTTAGGAGGGAAAATACTGTTTTATGGTGCGAAGATTAAAATTATTTCTATACACACAATTTTTACCGTCACATTGCTTTGTAACATAAATATACACCTCATAGTTTGCGATTCAAAATTCGACTGTTTCGTAAATATCGTACCTTTTCGGGTTTTTAAGTTATACAATATTCATTTTTTTGTGATTTTGTATTTCAATTGTATTGTAATAAAAAAAGGTTTTACTGTAATTTGTGAACTTTTACCTGTGTAATATTAAAATTTAGAGTGATTTTGCTCAGAATTGTATTTTCTAAACGTACCTCTCTGCATTCATAAGTTTTCAACTTATTACTATTATAGCTTATTTTTTATTTTTTTATTTTTTTTCCTTAGTAAATACAAATGTATTCTTGGACGACAATTTGCACATTTATAACCGTAGGTAGTACGGTAGTTCGCTCAGTATATAAAATTTTTAACTAAATCACTCTAATTTTCAATTCTACACAGGTAAAATTCGCAAATAACAGTAAAACTTTTTTTAATATCTTTTATTTAGGTGCGAAGATTAAAATTATTTCTATACACACTATTTTTACAGTCACATTACTTTGTAACATAAATATACACCTCATAGTTTGCGATTCAAAATTCGACTGTTTCGTAAATATTGTACCTTTTCGGGTTTT
>JAXGGA010016477.1:0-26574 GCA_038373865.1 Uloborus plumipes | reverse complement strand
TTAAATGGATTTTGTGTACTGGATTGCAGAAGTTTTGGAAAATATTTTATAACTTTTGATTATTTAAAAATGTTTCATTATTGTAAAAAATGGTAATTTTGCATGTTTAGAAGATACCTGAAAAATCAAGAAAAAAATTAATGTTTAAGAGTAATATAGTGCTTTTTAAAAGGCTCTACGCTATGATACCGGGTGAAAAAGAAAAAAAAAATGAGAACATATTTTTTTTTTAATTTTTTTTCATCACCCCCAAAAAAGCTGAAATTTTATAATTTTTTGGTTTTTCTGGCTTGTTCCTGGATCAGAAGGTATTATTCGATTTCAATATATTTTTCAAAATTTCAGAAGGCTTCACCAAACGTAACTTTTCCGTCCAAGAGCATTAAAATAAAACATTAAAACAAAAATTTTAAAAAATCGCTAAAAACACATGAAAATTTTCATTTTTTCAAAATTTCAGGCTCGTTGCGGGAACGGAAGATATTATCCGATTTCAAAAATTTTTGTTTTGTTTTGTAACTCTTCACCAATCGCAACTTTTCCGCACTATTACGATTCGAAAATAAAAACTTTGTTTTTTTCGCTCCACCCTAATGTCCATGACTCACATGGGGACAAGACCGTTGTGTTGATTTTCATAAAACTTAACATTAACTTCGTTTGGAGCATGAGGACGTCCATCTAGAAAAAAAGTATCAATCCAATGGGTATGTGAGGTTCTATAAACGCAATTTTAGAATATCTTTGGTTGCAGAAAAGGGAAAGGAATACATTCGGAGACATGCCTCCCAACCCTTGGCAAAATCTCTATATTTTATAAATAAAATAATGTGGTGCCTCCCTCCCCCCCCCCCCAAAGCGTGATGAATCAGATACGTAGTAAGAGGTGAGTAGAAAAATGAATCGCGCCCTACTTGAAAACTTTCTGAACTTTTTGAAAACCTACTTGAAAGACGTCTGATAGAAGGAATGTAATAACGAAAAAACGATAACAAACAAGTCTCATCTGAACCGTGGAATAGCCTTGTTTTTTGAATCCCATACAAAATGACTAAAAAAGTCTCCAATTTTCCAGGACACGCCCATCTCTCCCCTGACGCTGTACGGCAGGACGAAGGCCGCGGCCGAGCAAGCCGTCCTGGACAGCGGAGGGGTGTCCCTCCGGCTGGCCACCCTCTTCGGCGTTTCCCCCCGCATGCGGCTCGACCTGCTCGTCAACGACCTCACGATGAGGGCGCTCAGCCAGCGCAGCTTCAGCCTCTACCAGGGCTCCTTCAGGCGGACCTTCCTGCACGTCAGGGACGCGGCCAGGGCTTTTCTTTTCGCCCTGGACAACTACGACATCATGAAAGGTGAGAGTTGGTCTCTAGGTTACTTCCCTACAAGCAAAACTACTTGCAGCAATCTTGACAGGTCTTAATATTGTACTGACGGCGTTTTATGCCAGCCAGGCTGGCAATTTGGGATGCGCTGCTTCACCTTTCCAACTGTACCGTAATTTGGTGTGAAGTCCGACTTCCACAGTACACGCGTGCCATAGGGACCCGTTTATAGGGTAGGCAACCTTCCACAGCACAACACATTCATACAAAGAAAGGACAAGGACTGGAGAGAGAAAGCACATCCATGCCCAAGCCGGGACTCGAACTCGGGGCCACACCATCCATGTCAGACTGCTCTGACCACTAGACAAGGTGGCCGGCTACTGACGGTGTTAATATTGCTGATTAAATACTCCATAAAGATTGCATAAACATTGTTATAACAAGACGCATGTGATGTTACATACATCTTGACATATCAATATTGATTTCGTCTTGCAACATCAAGATAGCATAAATCTTGTCAAGATTGCTAGATATCTTACTGCCGCCGAGCGCGCACAATAGAAGAGAGGCGCATGCGCAATCACATCTTGCATACAGATTGATATCCCCTTGTCATGATAATCTTTATGCAAGATTACAAAAAAAAAACTTTGATATTGTCTAAATGTTAGATTGCATACTCCTTGACAGGCAATCTTGTGGCAGGACGCTGACAATCTAACACAGTAACATAACAATACTGAATAATGGTTTTAATTTATTTAAATCCAGACCAGGTGCGATGCAAACCCTGATACAGAACCCCCAGAGGTATTGACTTGAAATGAGAACTTAGTGGACCCCGTGACAATAACAGATTTAATGTACACCTGTTCACTATTAGGGAACTTGGAAGATTTTTGATTTGCCGTCATAGAACCGCGTCACTCGTTATTTCTAGCATACAAGCATACATTTCTAAGTCCACCCTTGGTAAAAACACATACGAGTCAAACTGTTGATCATTTCTTCCAGTTCCTTCAAATTTAATTTTCCTTGAAGTTGGCTGTTCTTGATAACTCACGATTTTACAGGTCATGCTTTCAACGTCGGTGACGAGTCGATGAACATGACGAAAGAGCAAGTAGCAAAGAGGATACAGTCTTACATTCCAAGTTGCCACATCACCATGGGCTACGGAGAGGACAAAGACCAAAGAGACTATGACGTGTCTTACAGCAAAATCCGAAAACTTGGCTTCAGATCAACCATTCCATTAGATGTGGGCCTTGAGGAACTGGTGACCATTTTGCCTCATATGTCAAACGAAGAAGTTGCTCTCAGTAAGAATGTATAGCATTTTCCAAAGATGGTTTTTCGCTGCGGTTACTTGTTTTAACATTACGACTTGCGTTTAAATCATATATTTAATCAGTTTTTACGCAATTGTTTGACATCATCACTTTAAATATGGCACTAATGAAGGATGTTACTTTACTTCATAAACACTTTTTTTTTGTTCGCTCTAAAGATGGAAACTAAGTACACTGTTAAAACTCCAGGTTGCATGTGGCACCTTTGAGGTTGAAACGTTGTAGCACCAGCGGCACCCCCTGAAGGGTACCTTAAAGGTACCATATGATGTCAAGAATAACCCTATGGATACCTTATGGCACCCAATGGGTGACCTATGTAACCCTAAAGGTGCCATAGGGAGCTTAATATCACCTTCAAGGGTGCCATGGGGAATCAAGTGGCATCTTTCAGGGGGTGCCGCTGGTGCTACAACTTTTCACCCTTAAAGTGCCACATACAAACTGTTGTTTTAACAGTGTACAAGATAGCTATGACTCAATAAATTTGGATTTAAGTAGTGCTTTACAACAATACAATTACGACGAAGAATATAAACTGGACTCATTAGTTTTTAAGATTGTTTTTATTATGCGACATTTAGCGTCTAGGACTTTTCATTGTTCTTAGAATATTGTTCAAATGTTTATACCATTTTCTGTACGAATATGTGACTTGTTTTTAATATATTTATAGCATTTTATTGTTTGACATATTTTATTAAATGCTCTTTAGATCATTTGTTTTTATATTAAAGCTATTTCATTTTGTAGAACAAGTGTCTTTTCTGTCTTCTGCCTGATTTGTTTTTATTGCAGAAATGAATGCACTTGATATAATGTTTACACCCAAGAAACTTCGTCTTACTTTTTACACAAAGAGATATTGAACTTGAAATGTTTAAAGTAGACTTTTGAACAGGGAACTATTAGATGCTAAGTAGAAAAAACTATGTGTAGAAGAAACAAAACAAATAAATGTAACAAATACAAATATAAAAAAAATTGCATTTATTACTTACATTGATAACTTACTACATTAACTAATTTGTAATGCATTAATTACTTCAGTTTGTAAATGATGAAAAATCAGTAGAATATGTGTTTCTCGGCAAAAGTTAAAAGCTTCGAAGTAAAATCTGGAGCTGCTACGAGCTCTAAAAGTTGTCTGAGTGATAGCTGTAAATGACTATCAGCAATAATTTCAATATCAAATTTTATTGAACTATAGGCTAAAATTTAAATTATGGAAAAATATATCGTCTACTGCGACTTTTGACTACATAACTAAAATTATTTTAAATCAACATTACATTGTCAATTTTTTTCAAAACAAACACTTTCCGACATTTTAAATGAATGATGTAAAGAATTTTCAATACTTGGATTTTGCTTCGCCTGTATGAATTCTGGTATCTAGTTCAAAAGCTATTAAAAAACTTTTGGCTGAACTATTTGATTCTCAAAAAAGATAAAACCCAGAAAAATTATAATCTATGAAATTAACACCCAGAGTCCGATTTTGACTGACTTGTGATCCTGGCAAGAAATCAATTTAGGTTTCCAAATCATTGACATGTTGCCTTTCCCTTCAATACATTTTACGTTGTGATCAAAAATAGATTCAATTTAAGCGTGGTTTAGGTCTGTCTAAGACCCCTTTAAGCACAACTATGCACCTTTTAAAAAATTTCTAAAACAAGACTGAATTTTAAGCAAAATTTAAAAATCGAATAACGAAGTTCGATGACCCCACACCTTGGGGACCTTGGCAAGTACCCCATTTGTCCTTGCAGAGAGTAAGACCTGGGAGACCAAAACTTAGGTGGAAACCCTGCCTGGAATAAGACTTGTAAACTTTCAACCCATTTATGCCCAGTAGCCTAAAAACGGGACGCTTGTTAGTTACTGCATACAAAAACTTGTAATGGGTATATCATTTTACTAAAGCTGTTTTTTACAAGCTAATAGTCCAAACGAAGAAGTTGCTCTCAGCAAGAATAGAGCATTTTCCAAAGATGCTTTTTCGCTGCGGTTACTTGTTTTAACATTACGACTTGCGTTTAAATCACATATTTAATCAGTTTTTACGCAATTGTTTGACATCATCACTTTAAATATGGTGACAGCTAAGATGTTTTCTTCTTGAGAAAACTAGTTAGAGCCACTATTTGGATACCATAATTTATTTATTGACAGCTATTTTCAGACAAATCAGTCAAGCAATGCTCCAGCATGGGTAGCCACAGAAAGTATGTTTTTTTTGCGAACTTAAACTATTTTAAGATGATTTGCTTAAAATTGATCACAGATGCTTTCTGTAGTGTTACTTTGCAAAAGTAAAGTCAAGTAAGGTCGAATTTTGCTCACATATCTGCAAAATATCCCATAAATAGGACGTTAAATAACTTAATAAATATGGCAACGGCAAACTGTTTTAAGCCTAAAATGTATGTAAACCATTCCAAGTAAAAGTTTTAAGCAGATAAAAATTGAAAAAACTTGGGCATAAATGGGTTAATGTAACAAGTTAGAAAAATTCAGCCAAGAACTTCATGGAATGGAATTATGTTAGAACAAACCAGGGGTCACATCCAGTAAGGGCGGATACAAGCGAGGAGCGATGGAGGCTCTTGAGGGTAAATTTTTAAGATTGAAGTTCAAAAATGGCATTTTCAGCTTATCTTTGATGCTAGCAAAAGGAAGGTCCAGGGCTCTCCCCAGGATACGTTTCGCAGTTGAAGTCCAAAGCTTATATGAAGTCAACATTTGTAAAACAAGGTGTGTAGTAAGGAATATGTAGTGGAACCAATCGCTCCTCCCTTAAAACATTTCTACATCAGCAGTTGGAATCAAGGCTGTCTCTCCAGTGAAGAAAACGTTCAAAGCTGCTATGTCAACATATACCGTCTAGTTCACCATCAAATGAAATATGACTAGATGTTCACCAATTTTCAAAAACAGTACCTCAGATTGAAATATCACTTATCCCCAAAGATCAGTTTCTTAGCTCATGTCTCTGCAGGCTCTGTCGTCTTTGCTTCTGTAGGATATTTTCTTGGCACTGCTGGTGAATGCGGCGGGGAATAGGTGTCGGATAATTCACTGTCGGAAGATTTTCCGGTGAGGTTTCCACCTCCTAACCTGAAGGAAGCCACACTGCAGTTCAAAAAGTCGTCGATCGCGTTTCCGGCCGATATTCCAGAATCCTGGGAAGCCATTAATGTGTTGCCCTTTGATGTCTGTAAGTTCTGCTTCGTAGTGTCTGCCCCTGCTGATGCTGTGTCAGTCATCGAAGCCACTGGAGATAGAGACTTTTCGAAGATGAAGTTGGGGATGTCCAAAAGGCTTTTAACCTGGTGAGAAAAAAACGGAAAAGTATGTAAGTTTTTCAAGAACAGAGTTATACATTTTATAAAGTATTTTTCTAAGCAATTTTTCAGTTTTTTTTCTGGGGATCATGCTCCAGCATTCCTAACTTCAAAATCGGCTCCAGCCATTAGCTTGTACCTGTAGTTGGGTCTAAACAAAGTAATCTGGCAGTGTTGTCATGCTGTAATTGGGATGTCACAATGCTCCCGGTTCGGTTTACCCCAATAGTTTCGGTCATCGGTGCCCAACATTTTCCTGCCCCACGGGAAGCACCTCAAATTAAAATCATCCTCAAGAAATGAGACAGAACACATATAAAATTTCAAAATATTTCATTTTTTTCTAAACAGCATGGGAGAATATGGAGCAGAAAAGTAAGCCACAAACCAATAGCTGTTGTTTTCATTACTTGATGCTTTACTTTATTGAATGCCTCTTTGTCAGAAACTAGTGTTTGAATATTTGGCTACGCATTTGTGACAATGTCACTTCTTGTGCTCTTCAATTTGTAACATTGAACAAATCAACGTACCATACGAATCATTTTCGCGGGCCTGATGTGGACAGCAGGCTCTACCTTGGGCACCACTGGTTTTGTTGGTTATATGTCCCAAAAACTGAAGAATAACAGGAACTCAGGAGGTTGAGCTTAACTCTTAAGGCTGAGCTCTGCCTTAAAATTAACGAGTAGTACCGTACGAATGTGCGGTCGCTCGCTGGTGTTCTAATTTCACATTAGCTACCAGTATTTTTGACTCTCTTTGCTCTATAAAAGGATTTCTGCCTCCAGCTCGTTTACTTCCAATTCCATGCTGACGAGCACGAAACTGCAGTCCATGGATGGAATAAACGAATTGGTGGTGCATTGCATGTTTCTGCCTTAGCCCTGGCTTAGTGGCGGTTACTGACTGCTTTATGTAACATAGTTATCTAAATATGTTCCTTTTCCTACATAACATCCTCAGTGAAAATGTACTATGAAATATTGTATCTCATGTTATTTCTAAGTTAGTCAGCTGAGAAGACACCGTACATTAAGGACTTCATTTGTCAGATTTCTCTCTTCGAACAATTAACTTGAGTCACCTGTATGAATTACTTGATACTTGCTTTTAAATTTTTGAAAAAAAAAGGGGGGGGGGGGTAAATTCATGCTTACTTGTCTGGGTGGTACTTTGTAATAATCTTCCGCGGGCCCTTCTTTGTCAGTGGACGTCGGGCCGATCAACCAGTCAGCAATCTCGTCCAGTTCCTTCTTGTATTTCCCCCCATCTTGCTTGCTGTGGTAAGTGAGGACCTGGTGAATGGTTTGCGCTAGAGCTTGGAGTAGTGAGACAGCTTCGTTGCAAAATATGAGAATCTCTCCTCTACCGGTTGAGCTGTCACTATATAATTAAGTAAATAACAAGAGTCAATTAAGAAAAAAAAATTCAGAAAATTAATTTAAAAAAAAATTGTTTGGTCATAATTGTTATAAAGAGAACTAAATGGTCATTGATCGGCTTATTTTTTTTTTCTTTTTAAAGTCAGCAAGTTTATCTTTTGTATGTAGTCTGAGCAACTTAATCAGGTAAGCAATTGTTCGTAGTATCATTGGATAACACTTTTTTTAATGCAATTATCACAAGCTATGCTGTAGATGGTAACACGCGAAAAACAAAGGAACAAATGTAAAACACAATCGTTTCATTTTAAACAAAGTTTCACTGTGCATTAAATCACGTGAGGAGATACGTGTTTGCGAAAAATCATGTCTGAAAGGGCTCTGGATTCGTTTGAATGTAATACACAGTTACATACAAACTACATTTAATAATGGATGAAAACGAAAATTTTGAATATAAACTTGGTAACTGTCCTGCTAAAAAGTTACCTGCTATTTCACTTAAAATTAAAATAACAAAAGGATAAAATGGAATTTAAAACAGAAACTTCTTTTTGTGTATGCAACAACGACCCAGGACAATTCGAATGAAATAAGTTTCGTTCCCATTCTCTTATACTTAGTGCTGGAAAAAAGGGGCAGTTTTCGATGTTAACGTTTTAATGGATGACGATCTAACATAGTTTAAAATAGAGCTTTGTGATTGTGATCAAGACTTAAAATCTCCTCAGTCCCCTTCAATCTGTGCAAGACATGCTTTAAACCATTTATGCCCAGTAGCGTAAAAACGGGACGCTTGTTAGTTACTGCATACAAAAACCTGTAATATGTATATTATTTTACTAAAGCTATTTTTCTCAAGTTAAATAGTCCTTCTTGAGAAAATGACATAGAACCACTAATTGGACATCAGAGTTTATTTATTGGCAGCTATTTTCAGACAAATCAGTCAAGCAACGATCCAGCATGGGTAGCCACAGAAAGTAAGTTTTTTTGCGACATTATTTTTCATAAAATTAAACTATTTTAAAATGATTTGCTTAAAATTGATCAGAGATGCCTTTTGTAATGTTACGAGTACTTTGCAAAAGTAAAGTCAAGTAAGGTCGTATTTTGCTCACATATCTACAAAATGTCCCACAAACAGGACGTTAAAAAACTTTATAAATATGGCAACGGCGAACTATTTTAAGCCTAAAATGTATGTAAAGGGCAATTCCACGAAACTGGAGACATCACACACGAAAAAAAAAATTCAATGTTTCAATAGTTTTTTAATTTCATATGATGTAAAAAAGAATGAATTTTTATAAAATAACCCTAAAAGGCGATAAACTTATTTCTTGTAAGTTTTATAGGTAAGTTTTGACAACACCATCTTGTGCACAAGTTTTCATGTATTAGAGCTATTGAAAGTTCATCTGTTTTTTTACTTATGAATTTAACTGGTATGTCTACAGTTTTATTTTTTATTGAAATTTAGTTTATGAATGAAGAGATTAAGCTAACGAAGAAGCTTCAAACTGTTATAATTATTTTATAAACAAGTTTTATAAATTAGTCCTCCCAGTCATGTAACGTCAGTCACAAAATAGTATAAAAGTTCGTTCTACTTAAACAAAACTAAACCCAAGATTATAACAAGTCATATTCTTTTCACTTATGATGATATCTTTAATATTATTCACTTAAATATTTAAAAGTAGTTGAATTAATATATTTAAAACTTGCTTAAAATGTGTAACATCAGTCACAGTAACATCAGTCACTTTTCTCTTTTCACTAAAATGCTTTCAATAAACTATACAAATGTCACTAACTGCTGCAAAAAGGCAACATATTATAGGTGAGAGAAATTTAAAATGACGGAAAATATGAAGATTAGTAAATCAAAAACAGTGTATGATAAAATGAGCAGAGAAAAAAAGAGAAAAAAAAAATTTGTAAAGTGATTATCTAGCTAAATCAAAGTAAGTTTAGAATCAAGTTTAAAAAAAAATTAGGAAAATAAATACAAGAAAATGTAGAACACAAAATAGTCCGGTTTTAAATAGCACCTGCCCTTTTTTTTCTTTTTTAATTGAAATTGGACAAACAAGTACTCCTAACTCTCCGTGTATGGCAGTAAAATTCAAGTGTTTGTCAAGGAAAACAGAACATGGTTAAGTAATTTTGGACCCTATATGATCTTAGAAGACGTGCAACAGGCTGGAAAGATATCAAAACTGCTTGGAAAAATGATAATTCTGAAGAGATAAGACGCTAAAAAACTTCTGCAATACTCCTAGAAGCAGATGAATTTATTTGTGAAACAATGTATAGAAATGAGAAAGCAAATTTGCGGAATTGAAACATATGTTTTTGATGTAGCAAATTACAGTACAATATTTTCCTGTGAAATTGCCACAAAAGTTTCATAATAGCCTACACCAGATTTAGAAATAGCCACATTATTTTCCTAAAGATTCGGAGAACTTCAATATTAGTGAAGAAAATCCAAATCACAATCGATTGTATGTATATCTTTTTTTGTGCAAAAAAGTTTTTACATACTACACTTCAAGAAATATGAAAATATTTTAGCTTCCCCCCTCCCCCGAGTTTACAGCTATATTATTAATAGTTATATTTGAGTAATATTTTTTTAATAAATCAGAAGCTGGAGCAGGTAATTAGCAGCAACACTTTTTGGCAGTGATTTTCTGAATCACCAAAAGTTCAAAACAGTTTTTTGAAGTCTACTTTAGCAAAATATGTTCTGAAATTGAAGGCTGCAGCAGAGGAGAGAGGGTTCTTGTGGAACATGATGGTCGATTCTTTGAGGTGAAGTTAGTCCCATTTAAAAATATAAGCAGATAGTTAATGTCAAGTTTTGAGCAGTAAAATATTTATAAATGGCCTAACAATGTGAATGAAATTTATTATTCGAAAGAAAAAGTAATTAAAAAAATTAGCCCTCCCCAGAAGTCGTTATTTCAAGAGGATAATTCATTAAAAATAAATGTGTAAAACTTAATTAGTGTAATAAAGATTTTGTTGCCATTCTTTATTTCTTATAATTTAACTTCAATTTTGGGCAAAATATATGCTTTGTTAATAATTAGAAAGACATTATTTATTATTGTAGCAATGTTTTGTTATCGTAACGTCAGTCACGAAATCTTTGTTACATCAGTCACACCTATTACATATTTTCTGTGCTATTAGTTTTTCAGTTTATTCCATCAAGAAAAGTATTTTCATAAAGTCTGAAATCTCTATTTTTATGAGAATTTTATTTTTTATGTTTCACCCTATTAGTTTGAAGAGGATTTCAAATTGAAAAAAAGTCAATTTTAGTGATGTCGCTTTTGTGTAACATCAGTCACGTATGTTTGATTCCCCATAATTGCTGAAAAAAAAAATTCCTCATACCTAATGCGTTATGAAAAGACTTTTAGTATACTCTAATTACATTTTAATTCAAATTCAGGGGGTAAAAATTAATTTCAAATCAGTACTGAATTTTTAATTTAAAAATAGAGTCAAACTGCAACGTCAGTCACCGTGGAATGACCCTAAACCATCACAAGAGTTTTAAGCAGATAAAAATGGAAAAAAAATGTTAAAAAAAACTTGGGCATAAATGGGTTAAGTCGATCGTTCGTACCTGCAAGTGGTCATAGAGAGAACTTTGTTGACGTCTTCCACTTTTGCTTGGGGCATCAACTGGAACTTGTCCACTGTGTTCAGGTACCATTCTTGTATGACGTATCCTTGTTGCGGATGCAGAAGTATCAGCTTCTTCGGGGTAATGCTCAAATAACCGTACATGCCCAGCAGTCCGGCGCGGAAGGAAAAATCGTTGTCAACCAGAGATACTTCGAATTCGCTTCCGTTAAGCACTGGAAAAGATGTCAATGATTAAACTTCGATACGAAAATTCGGGTTTAGATTATGAAAAAAAAGAAACCCTACTTGGATGAAAAAACTTTTCATCTAAGTCTTCATCTAATTTCAGTTGAGCCTTAAGATCTTGCACGAAAAAGTTATATAAAAATGCAAAAGCAAAAGCAATCAAGAAAAATTTAGACAGGGAAAGAAAAGTCGAAAACTGTTGTACAAATCAGGAAAGTGGTAGCGACAGCTAAACTAAAAATGATAGATTGCTTTTTAAAGTCTTTCGATTCCATATCCTTCTGGATTAAAATACCACTTTTTTAGTTTTTTAACAAAATATTTCCCATCCCTAAATGACGCTAAAGCTATGTATAATATGTTACAGAATACCCTCGGTGACAATAACTTAATCACAATTAAAAAAAGAAAAAATGTGCAGCTACGTCTTTTGAACTTAACTCGATAGTATAAGGGTTATGAAGAAGGTATTCATTTGGTACATCGTTAAAAATTTGGGAAACCACTGACGCAGCAAATAATTTCGTTGAATGATATAAGTACTTACAAATCCGAGGATAGCTAGGGCGTTGCTGCGTGTTTAGAGGTCAACGCTGATAAATATCCACCGAACATATACACAGTATGTTCCGACAAATTCATGGGCCCAAAAGTCCTATGGTCTGTCACTAACAATTAGCAGGACATAATAATTAAAATACGGTCTCATGGATTCGTGGACCATAGTAGCATAATTTAAGGGGCACCAAAACATTACACGTTTCTTCTTTCTTTCGCTTTTTAAATTTATTTTCAATTTTAAGCATATGTCACAGTGAAAGGATCCTGTCATAACGTGACTACGTTACGTTTTACGTGAACTGCGTCCACAGTGAAAGGATACTGTCATAACGTGACTACGTTCCCGTTGTAGTCACGTTATAACAATTTTATTGGACATTATAGTGCACAATATATAGGTATGAATGTTAGATGGGTTTTTTAGTACACAACAACTTTAAAAATACATGAATTTTCTTGTGAGAGGGTCCCAGCTTTTACCAGGAGCTGACCACCATCACTTTGGCTTGAACGAACACTGACAATTACTATGGGTAGACAGAGTTACTGGAGACCAAAGCCACATCCAGAAAGGGGGTATCCCAGGTCCAGACCCCACCGAAGTTTTATAAAATAGTACTACATGGAATAAAGCAATAAGTAACCGTCCCTAAGCAAGGGCTAAGTCAGAAACATGCAATACACAGCCAGCTCGTTTACTCCAACCATGGACTCTGGCGGTGTATTGCATGTTTCTGCCTTAGCCCTTGCTTTGGAGCGGTTACTTATTGCTTTATACCCGAGCCTAGATTCAAAATTTTCGAGTTGTACCGTACCAAGTGCTGTCGCTCGCTGGTAATCTAATTTTCACATTAGCTACCAGTTTTTGTTGGCTCTCTTTGCTCTATAAGGGGAGTTCTGCCTCCAGCTCATTTAATTACTATTCCATTCTGATAAGTGCATAATAAGCACGAAACTGCAGTCCATGGTTGGAATAAACCAGCTGGCGGTGTATTTTAAGTACTACAAGGGTTTATTGTCAACACTTTTATGTACTTGCCTCCCTCTATTTCCAATGCAGGACACTCTCCGAAAAATATTTTGCCAGCGTAGGAGACCTTTCCTTCCCTTCAGATTAGTCTAAATTGTAGAAATGGAAATTGTCGGTACCGTCATTTATCGGTTGATGACAATGGCAAAATCGTTTGCTCATTTTAGGAGTATCGGGCGTGGCTACCGTCTGCACAGTGCTCCCGCTTCTATCCTATTTGATTCGTGAAAGTGCTTTTAAAGGTGGATCCAGTTTGTGGTTAAGGAGGGGGTCATTTTCGGAAAGAAGGGGTGGGGTCAAAGGGCAATTTTTGAGCAAAAATGGGGATGTTTAGCAATTTTCTCGTAATATTAGACCTGAAAAAATGCAGTTTTATGCTATATTTGGTCACTTAAGGGAGCATGACCTCCCTCTAGATCCGTGCTTGAGTGCTTTGGGACTTTATAAGACATACCTAACAACTATTTCTGATCATTCCTTTCGACTTACTTTTCTCCAGCTGTATGACGGGACTGGGCGGCCACAGGATCGCCCTGATGGCCGCCATCCACTCCTGGCTCAGCGTCTCGCTGTCCGCCGCCAGATGGATGACGGCCTTATTATCGTCCGATACGGTGAAGGCGTACTTGTGGCTCCTGGAGCTGCTACGGTACACGACGGCCCTCTGGCAGGACACCGTCTTCCAGAAGACGGCGTTGTGCTTCCTCGACGTCCCGCTCTCCGCGCTGTACACGCTGATCATCAGGCAGGGGTTCTTCGGGTCGTTGACGAACTCGTCCGGTTGGATGGAGACGCAGCGTTTCTTCCACACCTGTTGCGGAGACGTTCGACAAATTATAGCGGGCATTTTTGTTACGTTGTGAAGTTTTAATAATACTCAGGGCTTGATTACTGAATAGGCCAACTAGGCACCGGCCTAGGGCCCCCACAATTTAGGGACTTCCAGATGGCCCAAATTTATCTAGGGGATGACTAAAATTGTTTTATCCAATTTCTAAAATTGTAACAAGTGAGTACAGTACTCTCTCTCTTCTATAATTCGATTATACTTATGCTATCCTAAATTTTCATGAGGATTCCTTGGGTAAAAAAAAAAAATCTATTAAAAATGTTTAAAGTTTTACTGTTACATCCGTAACGGTGGAATTGTCCAATATCAATATAATCTTTTTCAAACTCGGAGCTTTTGCTTGTTACTTTATAAGGTAAGTTTCTTACAATTACATATGTATTTACTCTTCCTAATTTCAAAGTTTAAACACTGAGGTGAATATTTGCAACTTAACTTTGTTTTGCCTATATTTGTTATGTTAACATACTAAGGATTTGCACTTAACTTAAAGTGTTTAATGCAGACGAATCTTCTGCACTTGTAAGAGCGCTTTTTCACTTGACGACACTATGATGGCCAAAGTCGGACGGTAATGCTAAAACGATAAGTACGGTGTCCTGACGTCCACTGCACTGTTTTTCCACTCAACCGATATCGTTTTTCCGAACGGGTCATTTTCCACCGCATTTCATTTCGAGACCGCAGTGTGCTCGCACGTATATTATTTTGGCTACTCCATTTAACAGACTAAGACTGTTACATTTACTTCAACCTCCGCAAAAGAAGAAAACGAACAAGGAGACGATATTGATTGCATCATATTTATAACTTTATTACATTCTCACCTTGTTCACGAAGAACGAAACACATAGGGTATACCGACCAGTGAATGAACACCTTCGCGAATTTTCAATTTCAAAAATTTATAGCGTAGGAAAAAATTGTAGTATTTGTCAGATGACAGTAAAAACACTTCAGATGATATACGTGTAGTATTAAAAAAAAAAGGGAGAGCTTTTATGGTTCTACATGAGGTTTTATGGGGGGTTGAAATGGAAAAAGGTGCCCAGACCCAGTGAATGAACACCTCTGCCAGTGAACAAATGCAGCATTTTCTAGTTATTTTCTTTCGGTAAACGTATCGAAAGGAGTTACTTCTGCTAATTCATCTTTTAAAAATTGTCTCAAAACCTTATTTTTTCATATAAAAAACGAGGTGTTAATTCACTGGTCGGTCGTATATACCCGGGGGGAGGGGGGGGGGGGCAACCCGCGGCACGCATGCCTCAATGTGGCACGGCAGAGCAGTGACAGTAGCACGCGAAGACCTTTTGAAAAAAATTCCAAGGAAAGGTGTGGCACTACAGACAAAGCGTTGTAAAGCATATTTGTTTTTAACACGAATAAAACTTTCGATGCTGCAGAATGGATTCTTACTGCAATAGTTTCAGTGACGGGTGATGAAATTTCAAAAAAAAAAAAAAGTTCACTCTACGACTAAAATTGGAAAAACCAGATTGGGAAAAATGCGGTATGTTTGCACAAAGGAAGACCCTTAAATTGCTTGAAATTATTTGGGGAAAAAGCTCTAAAAGTGTCATTGAATTATCGATCGCCAACTCTTTGCCAAGGAATGAGACTTTTTCCCTGTTGGTGACCCTGTAGAGTTCACTGTATTAACAAACTACGAATTAGAGCTCGGAATGTTTTGTGAACTTTTCCTAGAAGAAAGAGAAGAGTATGGCAAGGTACTCCTTCATTGAAGTGTGCGATAGAAAAAACAGTCATAAGATTATAGAATTTTAGAGAGTGTGTTTTTTAAAATATCTGGAAGGAAAGCAATGAGGACTAACTACTTAGAAATGAAGAATCGCAATTGAATTTAGCTATTTTTAACCGACTTCAACAAAGGAGGAGGTTATACAATTCGTCGAAGATTTTTTTTTTTTTTTTGTATGTTATAAGATTTCTCGGACGGATTTCAAAAATTCTTTTTTTGTTTGAAAGCGTTTTCTTTCCGATTGGTCCCATCCTCTCGTGGTCCGGGTTCGATGACGGGAACCTGTAGAAATCGATCGAAACATAAATCGGGATCACAGTAATCGTAATAATGAGAATTTTGAATGTAAGGCTTCTCTGAATTACATGATGAAATTCATTTCTATGGTCTTTATGAAATTCTTATGTATCTATTTATATTAAAAACTGAGTATCTATCTGTGTCCTGCTTCTTTCTCCTGAACGCCAATGAACTGAAAGTCGAACCAAGTATCGATAGATTCGTAATTTTTCAAGGTTCATTAGTTTTAATTTACATAAGGTTTGATAAAGGAATTCTGAAGAAATTGAGAAAAAACTTCAGATTTTTTATCAAATTTAAAACGATTTGTCCTGAATGATTGAATATGAAATCCATTGTTAGAAAACGTGGTTGATATGAAACAGTGATAATAATGATAGTGAGAATTTTGAATGAAAGCTTAACTAAATTAGACATGAAATTCATTAGAGGGCCACGTACGTAGTATTTTTATTGCAAGCGACTTATAATTTTTTGAAATTTTAATCAGTTGTAAAACTTTACTTTACCTTACCATCACATTTATTTCTGAAGTACATTTACACTAAAAAGAATAAAATAAAAATATTTTTGAAAAAAAAATTGAACCGACTTCAGAACTTCAATCGGCAAGTGCTCTAAAAAGTAAAAAATAATTTTATTCTTTGAACACCATTAAAACTACATTTAAACATAAGTTTTGAAGTCGGCGCAAAAACTATAGGTAAAATGATGTAAAACTATATTTTGCCAACATTTTTCATAGAAAATTAAGAGCTGAATATTTATACCATTACATAAATATGTGGTTGTCAATGTAATGTATGCGAATGCGATTAAAAAACCTAGATTCATTGAAATTTATATTTATAGTTGAATTACAGTTTTGTATGATTCTATTTAATGTTTTTGCTCCGACTTCAAAACTTATGTTTAAATGCAGTTTCAATGGTGTTCAAAGAATAAAA
This sequence comes from Uloborus plumipes, assembly GCA_038373865.1. Classification (NCBI taxonomy): domain Eukaryota; kingdom Metazoa; phylum Arthropoda; class Arachnida; order Araneae; family Uloboridae; genus Uloborus; species Uloborus plumipes. Next base: position 9,812 of record JAXGGA010016477.1, on the reverse strand, counting down.
TTATTTTTTATTTTTTAGAGCACTTGCCGATTGAAGTTCTGAAGTCGGTTCAATTTTTTTTTTTTTTCAAAAATATTTTTATATCTCTTATTATCCGGCGTTTAAGTAATTTAAATTAGAGTTTGTACAGAAAAAATTTTTTTAAACCAGTACAGACCATCTACATTCTTTTATAATGAAACTTCAGTTTCTTTATCTCTACTTTGGAGAAAAAAGAATAAAACAATCAAAATTAACACTGAAAGTAGCAACCCAAATTTAATAATTTATCAATGACATATGAAAAAAATTTAACACTTATTTTAAATATTCATTCAGTGTCAGGCTTCATGATTTTCATGATGATAAAAAAATGCTGATTTTTTCAAATTCTTTGTCTATTTCTCCACAAGACACTACTTGTTACCCTCCCGAAATCCAATTTGAAATTACTGACCTTTTGCGTTGGTAATCAAATATAAAAGCTTACTTCAACAGAAAGTCATCCACGTTGTACAGAAATTTCGAAATTTGTACAAACAAAATTTTTTTCACATATACACCCTTTAGCCGTCTGCTGCTATAATAGATTGGACTAAAAATACATTTCTAAACAAATATTTTTTGCTAAGAATGCGTAAAAATCTAAATACCGTTGAACATTAACTGATAGCCCTTAAAACACTTAAACGCCTTTAGGATTCTCAAGAACTAATCCTAAAATTAAAGACTTGGTAAAAAAAAAAAATACAGACTCATAAACCACATTGAACACAGACTGCTAAATTTTTAGAATAGAATGTTTTCAAGTTATTAATTTCTATTTTAAGCATAACCCAACTGACAGAGCCTATGAAAGTGCTTATTATTAACGATAACTCTTAAGTTCGGACTTGTTTTATCTTTACTATCATTTTAATTTCCACGATTCAGATTTACGAGAAAACATGTTTTATTTTGAGAAGAATTACATAGTCAACAAATAACCTATTTTTAACTTTTTAAAAATTATCAGTTTGTAGGAAAAATGTAATGTGGCACGCTGAGCTTTTTCTCTCCAGATAGTGGCACTCTCCCTAAAAAGGTTGGCCACCCCTGCTATATATACTATCAGAATGAAAATCTGAGCTATTCTGTAGCAATAAAAAAAATCGTCTGAGCAACAATAATGAAACAAAATCTATATACATAAATGATTACTTTTGTATGTAAGTATGTATGTATGTATGTCCGGGGTAATCTTCGAAACTACTGAACCGATTTTAACCATTTTTTCACTGTAGATAGCTACATTAACAGGAATCAGGATAGGCTATAATTTATTTCTAAAAACTTACTTTTAAAAAGTTATTACAGAAAACAGTATATTTTAGGTAATTTCCCCATTAAATGATTAAATTTTCAAACCATTGTTGAAAAAATTTGTTACCTCGCATCAACAATATTTATAGTAATCACAATGAAAATTTTTAACCAATTCTTCTCAGGAGTAGATATGAAATTTATTGCTTTCTTAAGATTTTTATATTCATCTGCGCCAATAACCGCTAACGGGGCTAAATAAAAAGATAATAGGTAAATTCCTTCTTTAAGGTCCGGGTTTGGCAATTTTTTTCAGACTTTGGGCAGAATTAATAAATGGTTGCCAGAAAACCATAAATCTAAATTAGAACCCATAAATCTAATGGTTTCCAGATTTAATTATTTACCGCCGGACCTTAAACTAGGATTCATCCAGATAATTAATTTTGGCAATAGATGTGCACTTTAATGCTGAAAAAATTATGAATGAGTTTCACTGGAAAACATTACACGGCAGAAACCCGGGCAGGGCCGGGTACTCGACTAGTATTAAATAAGATGAATGAAATAATTTCATTGCTACATTTTTTATTTATCATCTGCAAATTTAAACTTATATTTTATTAATGCGAGATGTCAAATTTAAATGCCATCTCTATATTTCGTAGAAAGTAAACAGGTGAATGAATGTCGTCCCGATTTGAAAGGCGAGACGGATGCCATCCGACACGAATGGTCCGACAATACGATATGGATTGAACGAAGTAAGTAGCACAATCGTCCTCGAATCGGGAGGTGGAAAAGCGCATAGCATATTTTGCGTGAGCCAATAGGGGCATTTCACGGTATTTGTGACATAGGGGTGTCCGTAACAAAACTTTTTAAAAGTTTAAAATTTTCACTGTTACGGACTCTACATTGAATTTTTCTTTAAATCTGGCTTAAACCGATTTCTAAGCCAAAACTGGTACTTGAGACATATAAAGTAAAGGCTCACCTCTAATATAGCTAACAATTTTAATCAAAAAGTGGGTTCTATAAAAAATTATGGATTGTGAAAATGATGACTGTAGAGTCCGTAACAAAAATTGGAATAAAAGTTTAGTTTTTAAAGAAAAATTCAATGTAGAGTCCGTAACAGTGAAAATTGCATTTTCAATGTTCTGAGTGCAATTACAAACATAATATAAAGTGAACTATGAAAACAATATGATATTCATATACTTTAGAATGTACTTTTTCAATATATTTAAAAAATTTTAACTTTTAAAAAGTTTTGTTACGGACACCCCTATGTCACAAATACCGTGAAATGCCCCAATATCGGATGACGACAAGCATGTACGATTTATCGCTGTCGTGTTGGTAAGTGGAAAAAAGTGTAAAATTCGATGCGGTTCTGCCTAAAATCATTTCTTGGAAAATCTTTAGAATTCATTTATTTTCAGAAAATTCTCTTTATTTCAGTTCAAAAATTACCTTTAGGGAACATGTTTTGTTATGGAACCCCATTCACAAGATTTGACGTATTTTTTCTTCGTGGTTTCTATAAAACTGTTTTTTCTACCTCTATCCACGTACGGCAGGGGAATCGCAACCGATGGTATTCCTCTCTTCAAAAAATCTATTATACATCTTTTGACAGATAATTAATGGGACAAGCGCAAATACATTGAGAAATATTTGCATTTAAATTATAAGTCAGAATGTAAGTTTTTTTTTCTTCGTATTCTTCTTTTTCTACTCTGTATTATTTTTTACTTCCTTTTACGTAGTAAAGGAAGTATTGTGATCACGAAAAAAAATTCACTCAAATTAAGGTCTAAATTTTGATTTTGGTCACCCCCAAATGAATCTTGAGTAGTTTTTTCGACCTGTCAGCACGTGCATATGTACCTACCAACGTATAACCAGACGAAAAATCTTTTCAACCACCCCCGAGTAAATTACGACGAGTTTTCGCGTGACATCTGTATGTACGTGTGTATGTATGCGGATGTATGTGCGTATGTATGTATGTCGCATAACTCAAAAACTATCTGCCGTAGAAGCTTCTAGTTTGGTATGTAGACTCTGAGGGTTGTCTAGTTGTACACCTCCCCTTGTGGTTGCATTCAAATGTTCCCAAGGGGGTGTTTTACCCCTTTCTTAGGGTAAATCAGTGTTAATTTCAATGCAAACTTAAGTGATATGAATTAGCGCTACCACTTAGCGATATATCGCCAAGTGTTTAACGCCAACTTGGCGACATATCTCCAGGTTGACGGCAAATTTGGCGAAAAAATTACGTTTTGAATTTGGGTTAAACTTGGCGTATTGGCGATATTTTGCGAAAAATTCACTAAATGATGTTAAAATCGGCGATATTTAGAAAATTAATCATTGTAAAACATTTTTTTGTATTGTTTCAGGGTAAACTAGGGGTGTAAATGCTTGAAATGTTATCTTGCTCCATTCCAAGCACTATTTTAACTCTTAAGTCATCTACTAAGAAATTTACACGTAAAAGGAAGTGGTGTGAGGTCCATACCAGATTTTTTAAAAGTTGTACTAATTACACGCTATAAGAAAGGGAGTGTTTGCATTTTCAGAAAAAATTTCCCTTTTAGATCAGTTCTACATTATTCTACCTAAAAGCAGAATCTATGATAAAGCACTTTGAAAAAAATCTTTTATACTCCCCCCCCCCCCTCCGGAGTAATTGGCACCAAAATTGATTAACACCTGTCAGGTCTGAAGTCTACCTGCTGACTAATTTTTGTCTGCATGCAATCATTACTCGAGCATTTACGCATAACCAACAGAACGTTTAGTTGCTCCCCTGGGAGGATTTAACACCAAAATCTAATCAGCACCAATTCACATGTGGTACATATGTGTACTAAATTTCATTCTATTTCATACAGTAGTTTTTGCGCTAGAGTGGCCACAGAAAACTTGTCTCACAGACAGTTTTCCAAAAATTGTCACAAATAGATTCAGCGCACCTCAAAACATGCACGTCCTTAGAAATCCTTCAATAGACTTCTATATACTCCTTCACATCCTTCTTTTTATTCGATATAAAAAAAAATTATAAAATCCATGCAGAGGGCATTTTTTCCCCCACTTCGATATGAAAAAAATTGGATTCGACTAAAAAAGAATTTGGATTCGTAAAAATTATAGATTTTCAAAGTTATTTAGTTATCTCTCTTTTAATCATTTTTGGAAACAAAAAGTCTCTAAAAAGATTTTTTTTTTTTTTTTTTTTGTGGACTGGGCATTCTAACTATAAAACGTAAGGCATGGCCACGTCTAACAAAAACTTTATGGAAATTGAACCGTCTAAAATGATCTCATTAAAAAATTCAGGAAAATACAAGGGAAATACGTGCTCCGGCACGTAATACAACACATGAATTACAAGCATGTCATCAAAAACTACACGTGAATTACATGCATGTCGTCAAAAACTATACATGCATTGCGATTACATGCATGTCGTCAAAAACTACACATGAATTACATGCATGTCATAAAATTAGACTTTTGCAATAGCTAGAGCAACTCTACCCTTTTTGTTTCAAAAATCATTTTAGTTTTCTGATAAGGAAGAGATTAAAGTTTATGGAGATAGAGCCTCAGTGAAATGGAAATCTGCTGTATCCGATAATCGTATCTCTGTGAACGTATCAGCTTAATCGGTTAGACAAAGACTTGTAAAAAGCTTCGCTTAAATGGAGCAAACAAACGCTACGACAAAAGAACGCGTTTTATATCATACAGCAATTTGCATTTCAAACGCTTATTTTTGTGCAATAAGTTAGAAACTTTAAGACAACACATTTTTTTAATTTGCCTAACTTCAAATATTTTTAACAACTTGATAAATTTATTTGCCGGATTATTTTACATTCTAACGCAACTCTTATTGCTTTTTTTTTGGGGGGGAAAAAGGGCTGTTGTTGTTAATTGTACCACTCGGGTACCTGAGCACGAGTAGATGCATCTACTCGGTTTAAGGCGGAATAGGTACGGCTGCCGTTTCTACGAGCACCATTAAGGTGGAAGTCCGATTTTAGCTCAAAACACATGCCATAAGACTCGCTAAAAGGGCAGGCAGAAATTCACAATAGGGATGCACCAGTAATTTGGCAGCACCGAAAAGTCGGCCATAATCAGCCCCTTTGTAACTTTTTTATAATCGGCAAAATTTTGCCAATTAATCGGCCGAAGTATTATTTCATAAAACATACCGTAAAAAAACATGATGATTAAACTTACTAACAGTGAATATGTATATAATATATATATATATATATATATATATATATATATATATATATATATATTATATATATATATATATATATATATATATATATATATATATATATATATATCAGTAGCGAGGCGTGACTTCAAGCATCAGTCATCGCTAACTTTCAGGTCCCTAAAGAAATATATCAGACCATATGTTTCGCTCAGGGGTGTTTGTGATAAGAAATTTCTGAAAATTTTGGGCTGCCGTTTCCGAAATTTAATTTCTCAGTTTTCGAAAATTTTGAACTGTCGTTTCCGATATCCATTATTTGGTTCTTTTTTTCATTGCTGAAGAATAACAATATTGCAATGTGTTTAAAAAAATGATATATTGCTACAGATTTTTACGAATGTGTGTGTGAGGGGGAGGGAGGGGTAAGCTCCTCATACTTTCAGAACATTTCATCAAGTCTTCAAAAAATTTTACTTACCTTGTAAAAATCTTGGTTCACAGATGCTTCTTTTTCAATTTGAAAAGTTCAAGCTTGCTGAAATGCAAAGCTCGAACGGCAACGAGCACTACTTTTTATGAAAAACATTTATAATTGAAACTAAAAAGAAAGAGTAAAAAAACCAAACCACGCACACATGTATTCGTTTTTGAAAGTTCGATAAAGTTCCAAAACACAAAAGGTAACAGTATTTTCCCCCATGCAAAACTACTGTAGTTGCAAACAATATTGTTTTCGACCCGTCGGGCTCATATTGGCGCCATCGTAAGATAACCGCAACCCCTTTTTTTTTTTGAAAAATGTGACGCACCGAATTGAAAAAAAAAAAGAATGAACGAAACAGGAGAAAAAAATCTCTACCCCTCCCCATCCAACCCCCACGATCCGCCAAAACTGAGAGTTGCCAGTAAAAACAAAATGCTTTGCACATAAAATTTCCGCGGATCATCGCCGATGACTTGTTTTACATCTAAGGGAAGCTGTGAAAGTATCTGATTGGCTGAAATGGCTGACAAGCGAAAAAAGTTGCGCGCGCACACACAAAACCGATGCGGTATCTGTAGCGATGAGTGAAGGTCACGCCTAATCGTTTACTCAACAGATGGCACCACTAAAATAAAATTATTTGGAATATTAAATGATCCGAAAAAATAATCTGAAAATAAAATTTTAAAAACTTTAATTCTTCCAATACAAAACGAGGTTTGCCTTCAGGTCATCGGCGAATCGTTCAAGTCATCGAACGATTCGCCGATGACCTGAAGGCAAACCCCGTTTTGTACTGGAAGAATTAAAGTTTTTAAAATTTTATTTTCAGATTATTTTTTCGGATCATTTAATATTCCAAATAATTTTATTTTAGTGGTGCCATCTGTTGAGTAAACGATTAGGCGTGACCTTCACTCATCGCTAAAGATATCGCATCGGTTTTGTGTGTGCGCGCGCAAGTTTTTTTCATTTGTCAGCCATTTCAGCCAATCAGATTCTTTCACAGCTTCCCTTAAATGTCGTACGAGTCATCGGCGATTACCCGCGGAAATTTTATGTGCAAAGCATTTTGTTTTTACTGGCAACTCTCAGTTTTGGAGGATCGTGGGGGTTGGATGGGGAGGGGTAGAGATTTTTTTCTCCTGTTTCGTTTATTCTTTTATATTTTTTTTTCAATTCGGTGCGTCACATTTTTCAAAAAAAGGGGTTGCGGTTAGAAAAATATTGTTATCTTACGATGGCGCCAATATGAGCCCGACGGGTCGAAGACAATATTGTTTGCAACAGTAGTTTTGCATGGGGGAAAACACTGTTACCTTTAGTGTTTTGGAACTTCATCGAACTTTCAAAAACGAATATATGTGTGCGTGGTTTTGTTTTTTTACTCTCGTTTTAGTTTCAATTAAAATGTTTTTCATAAAAAGTAGTGCGCGTTGCAGTTCGAGCTTTGCATTTCAGCAAGCTTGAACTTTTCAAATTGAAAAAGAAGCATCTGTGAACCAAGATTTTTACAAGGTAAGTTGAAATTTTTAGTTTTAAAACTCATAAAAACAACATGAATGATTTTTATCATTTTAAAGTATACTTCATTTATTGTGTGAGGAGAATTTCCTGCTTCAACGGAAATAAAATTTTCGAAAACTGAAAAATTAAATTTCGGAAACGGCAGCCTAAAATTTTCAGAAATTTCTTATCACAAACACCCCTGAGCGAAACATATGGTCTGGTATATTTCTTTTGGGACCTGAAAGTTAGCGATGACTGACGCTTGAAGTCACGCCTCGCTACTGATATATATATATATATATATATATATATATATATATATATATATATATATATATATATATATATATATATATATACACAGTCCAGCCACATTAATGTGGCCACCACGTACTTTTGACTTCGACGTTAAATAAAAAATTACAGAAGGCACTTGGTAGCACAGTGCAGCTGAGGGTATACAAAGGCTGTATGAGGGCTTTGGAAAACATTTCTATCATTGGCGCAATGCAAAAAAGAAGCGATTTATATGACGTAGACGTACTAAAGGGCATAATCATTGGCTTTCGGGACGAGGGCGGAAGCATTTTCAAAATGGCTGAGTTTTTGAGCTGTTCGCTTGCCGTTGTGGTAAAAGTGTACCGTGCATAGCAAAATGGGACTGTCCAAAATCAGCGACGTAGCGAATGTGGTGCTCCAGGAGCCATAGAAGACCGAGTCGAACGACAGCTGCGGAGATGCGATCGGGTTAATAGACGGGCTTCCGTTGAGCAACTGACCCCTCAGATGAACCAAGGGGCTACCAACATCGTCTCCCAAACTACTGTTTAGCGGACGTTGCTCCGTCTGGGCTCCCGAAGCAGAAGCCTGGTTAATGCACTTATGCTGACTACTATCCATCGACTACGAACTCTGGAACACCAGTCTGGCACGCCAGTACCGCAGCTGGATGTCCATTGAGTGGCAACAGGTACCATTTTCTGTTGAATCACGTTTAATGCTTCATCGGACCGATGGACGTTGGCGTATAAGGCGTGAAAGCTCTGAAACCAAACATGCTGCAGCATTTCCGGAACGGGAACATTATGGTCTCGGGAATGTTTTTCTGACATTCTCCGGGTTCATTCATCATTGCGGAAGGCACGACGAATCAATACAAGTACGCATCTGCCCTTGCGGACCATGTCTACCCCTATTAAGGGCATTGTTTTTCCTCAAGATGATGGCATTCATCAGCAAGACAATACGAAGTGCCATACAGCTGCCAGTGTATGCACGTGATTCGAAGAGCACAAGGATAAGTTTACCCTTCTTCACTGGCCAGCAAACTCTCCTAAATCAGTCCCAATCGAGAATATGAGGGACCATCTCGATCGGGTTATTCGTGCCTTGGATCCTAGCCCGCCTAATCTAGCGCAGCTGGCCACGGCATTGGAGCCGACATGGCTCAAACTACCAGTGAACACCTTCAGGGACCTAACTGAGTCTCTTCCTGCACGTTCTGCAGCAGTCCGCTTTGCGAAAGGTGGTTATTCTGGCTTTTGACAGGTGGTCACATTAATGTGACTGGACTGTGTATAATGTTTTCCAAACATTACTGTAACATGTAATATGGAAGTGTACAGAGTAAAAGCAGAACAAATTGCTTAGAAAGTGGAGAGAACTGAATGAAATATTAAATAATAGCCCTCACAACTGATATTTACGTAACACTATTATGAATAATTAAATTCCAGAACTTAAAATGAGAAAAACAGGAGTATTTTTGTTTTATTTATAATCGGTGAAAATTTGTCAATTAAACGGAGGAAAATTTTTTTTAATAAAATTATTTTAAGTATGACTAGAACGAAAATTTCTCATGAAAAAAATCTGTAAAATACAAATAAATAACTTTCTGCAAATACAAGAATAATTACGTAGTGCGAAACTAGTGAGAAAAAAAACACAAGACAAATAATTAACAACTGTAAAACGGAATGAAATATAAGAAAAATCCCCATAGTTGATATAAATTTTTTTTATAAATTAACTTTACAATTTGAATAAATATGCACATGTATACAATGTTACAACCTTTTTTATCTTTCGATACTTTTTCCCACTATCATAGTGCTTTTTTTAAAGACAACTTTATAATTTTCACAAAGACTAGGTCTTGGATTAAATGGCTACTGGGCCAATCCATGGTTACGGTCGTTACATTCACACAACTTCAGCTGTTCATATTTTATTCGCAAATGCTGTTAAATTTCTAATGAAAACAGGGAATGATAAAGC